>JASDQU010307072.1:238101-276617 GCA_032191745.1 Picea mariana | reverse complement strand
CATTTTTCCAACAATGCATCATATACCAATGGAACCACATCAATCCATCTTCATCATGTATCAATGACAACTCATTGATCCATCTTCATCTATCCATTCTCATCAAGGACAATACGTATTAGATTACATCAATCATCAATCAATCAATCCTTTGACATCAATAAATCACTTGACATCAATCAATGACATCAATCAATCAAACCATTGGCATCAATGACAACATGATCCAACAGATTGCAGGACACCTGTCGGAGGAGAATCGGATGGGTAGGGGGATCGGGATGGATTTTTGTGATGGTTCATTGTACTGTTGGATGAACATTAATGATGATTGGAGCATTATTGGTTTCAACATCAGAAAGGGGACTTCCTTTTCTACACTCTTGCCAAATATGGCTAATGAAGAGAGAACTTGCCCTTATCTGCTTGCCTGTGGATTGCGGCCTCTGGTTACATGGGGCGTAGTCAAAGAAGGAGAGGAGATTTTATAGGAGGTCATTATATGGGAGCTTGAGAACGTGAAGGTGGACTCTTCATCATCTTCATCATCACGGTGGAAGGAAATTGCCAGAATTCCTCCACACCTGTGTGAGGGTATTAACCGGACTTTGTTTGATATCGAATACCCATTTATGTGTTGCATAGGAGTTGGGGATCACATGTGCTTTGTAACCAACGGAGATTATCAAGTGATAGAAGTGGTTGTTTACAATATTAGTGAAAAGACATGGAGTAGGCTTCCCAACTATCCTTTAGATGACGACATTGTTCACAATATATGGGAAGGCAATGTTATGGCCTTTGAACCAAGGCCTGACATGAAGGTTCTGTGAAGCCTGGTATGCAAGCCTTTTCCTTTCACATCACCACCTTCCTTTTAATAATTTAAATATTATTTCTCTCTTATTTAGATCTGCACATTTCTCTCCTGAAGTTGCCTTGCCTTGCAATGTTCTTTGACTCTAATTGGAAGCCTATCTCTAGCGCTAACTCGAAGTGAACACAAGTCTGAATAGACAGTAGTTGCATGTCTTGTAATCTTAGTGTATGGTTTTTCAAATATATTAATAAGTTGGAGATATGAATTTATCATTTGACTGTTCTTGATAATATGTGGTTGATAGGCTCTTGAAAAGGGTTTTGATTAAGCCATCTTCCTTTGGGGATTCAAATTATTACAGAGTTTTCATCGAAGATTTCCATGTTTGTTATGAAAGTCGAAGACTCTTTATTACCTTGTTATTTTGAAATCATTATCTCAAATCACAATGTCTATCTTAATATGTTATGAAATTTATTAATGTTGCTTTCTAAAACCTTGAATAGGACACTTAAAATTTTGAACTAACTACAGATAGTATTGTTGGTAGCAATTTCTCTTAGTCTGCCAAGTATCTTAGTTTGCCAAGTATTTTGAGGCATTTATACACATCACTTACGTCAATGGTGATACCAACTTGTTTATTTTGGTAATTAAAAGATGTTCTTATTACTGATTCAAAAATTGTATTACAAATTTGAGGTGGCCGTTCTATACCAAAATTCAGCCTTTCTGTCCGATAACAAAATTCAACCTCCTTCTAGTTGGACCGATTTGCTTTCTAGGGATCAGATTGATAGCCTTTAAGATTTTACTACCTTGGATGGTGTCATCTTGCAACCCATAATAAATATTTTGATAACATAACAAAACCTTCATAAACAGTTGCAAACCTTCCCAAGATTGTTTACTTGGGCCTTTTTGTTTCATTCTTCTCTCTCAATCAGTGTTGCATCTGCAATGTGTGTACTCTATATTGTCTCTCTTTCTTCATTCTCCTTGCCTTCTCCATCCCTATTTGAATTCTTTGCTGCTACTTTCCCAAAACCTTACCTTCTCCATCCCTATTTGAATTCTTTGCAGCTACTTTCCCAAAATTTGTTAGATGGATTCTTTGTCTTTCTCAGCTCACTGGGATACCTGTTCTTGCTCGATGGGATTGCTCAAGTTGTACAACCTTAATTTCACTTCTTCCTTCTAGTCCTTGACTAGAGCTCCATTCTCCAACATTTCCTTCGCTAGATCATTCAGTGTGCTTCTCACTGCAGTTCTTCATTCGGGAGTCTCAATTTCATTTCTGCTAGCTTCAGTTAAAGCTCTACATTGCTCTCAACTCTACAGACAAGTACTCTTATTCTTCTTTGACACAACAAGATTTTTGGTTGGCATTTTAGCTTCTTTTTTTTCAGGATTTTGTCTCATGGGTTTTCTTGCAATTTATTTGATTGACTCTGTCTTTGGTGGCATTGACTTTCAGAGCATTATCAAACTGAAAATTAGCGGATTTTTGGAGTCTATACCCATTTGGTTATCAGGGTCCTGGAAGGCTTTTCTATATTGGGTGATTTTGTTTGTATGTTTTTGTCAATACTTCCTTAAAGTTGTTTTAGAATCAGAGCTCATGACCTTTGTACATCAAGTTTACCGAGATCTAGAAGGGATGTGTATGTGTTTCTGTCATACAAACTTTGGGTTACTTCATTTTCTGCTTCTAAAATGTTCGTTTCAAGAACTGAAGATTGCTTTTCTGTATAGGGTGATTTTATTTTTATTGGTGTAAGAATCATAGCCTATGACCTCTATAGAATCATATTACCAGAGTCTAGAAGGGGTGAGAGAGAGAGAAACTCTGGGTCGCATCATTTTCTGCTTTTACAATGTTCTTTTTAGTGACTATCAGTCTCAATAGCCGAAGATTCTAGCCTTTAAACCATCAAGTTAACAATTCCTTTTTTCTTGTTCGTTTTCGGTGGTCTGACTTGCGTGTTTTTTAATGATCAGTTGCTTTTTGAATGATGTTGGAAAAAATCCATTTCAAACTTTGTTGTCAGGCTTTCCCTTGTATGAGCTTTCACATGCAACATAGATATGCTTTAAAAACATATTTTGTATTGCATCTATTAGCATGGCTGAGGCTATTTCAGGTTTTGGGTGATCAAGTGTGTGAGAATACCATACAACAAGGTCTATTTTGGTGTTTTTTGCCAATTTGCTTGCTGGAGTGGCAGCTTAAGATATTTTGGGTTTAGACAAGTTATTGATAGAAACCCTGTAAAATGCTAAAAATAAGGAGTTTTTTCAATGATAATGAAATTTAGATAAAATAAAAGAAAATTATTGAAAAACATTTTTTCAAATGTCATTGTCCAAGCTCTGTACCCAAGGGGATGAGCCAGGTTGCAATTTTTTTCATCATAAAATAATACTTGGATACATCAAGTTTTGACAATCTGAACTGCATCTAGGGAAGAGTCTCAAGCTACTAAAACAATACCTACTTGGCACAATGGGTTTACCCCTGCAAATTCATACGAGTCTATAATGGGTTTGCGTGATCAGTGCCTCATGGAGATGTATGTATTCCCTAGTGGAACGAGGTAAGGGATAAGATAATACATGGATGTGTCTACTCCCTTTTTTTTTCTCTGTTCTTTTTTTCTTCTATGTGCAATACTTTGAGTAATTTTCTTTGTTCTGCTCAATACTTCTCTCTGTTCATTTTCTTCTGTGTGGAATACTTTGAGCAATTTTCTCTGTTCTACTCAATACTTTGAGCAAGATATCTATAGACTGTTGAGAAAGATATCTATACACTGTTGAGGCTTGATATTATTTCCCAATTCTTCTTCTTTCTTTATACAGGGTAAGAAACAAGAAGCAACAATATACAATGTAAAAAACAAGAAGCAACAAAGTTCAATCTGCTTTTACCTCTGTTGTTGGAGAATCTGCTCCTCGATCTCAATCTTTCACTTAAAGGGGATCCACATTTGTATCTGCACATGTATCAATGACTACGAGCACTATATTTATTGGGTCAGCGCCTGTGGCCTTTGCTATAGGTGGTTCTGGGTCTTCAACAACCTATGGAATTCGATCTGCATTGAGAGTTTTGCAGCTGTTGCAGATACCATAGGGGCTAGAGCAGTTGGGAAGCTATTCCTCTTCCTCTCTATTTTGTTGTTTACTTCATGCACGACTCTCTATCCTCCGATTAATTATGGGAAATGAATGCTATGTCTAGTAATCATTGTTCTCCAGTGAAATAATTATTGGCTTCATTAAAAGATGGGAGGTCTTACTCACTGAGAGAATGCCCCTAGATATTTTTCATATCCTACATGTTATCTTTAACAAAAAGATTTAGTTAAGACCCAACAACATTGCATAAAAATTTGGGGCAAACCATTTGAATGTGTTAAAAAAATCCCCGTCAATTGGTTATGGGGTCGAGGCTATCAAGCCCCAACCATCTTATTTAATGGAATCTCTTTCCCACAAGCTATTGCTCACTGATCCCCCATTGATTGGGCGTATTAAACTTTGGAGCACATTGCCAACCACCCCAATGTGAACGAAAGAATTGTCCTCTCCCACTGCATTGACTACAAAGCTAGAAGCACAAACTATTTAATGAGATTCATTGAGATAACAAAATGAACAATTCTACAGATGTAGCAATGTAGCTAAATTCATAAAATGATATACCATTTATGAATTGAAGAAACGATATAAAGCATGATCACTAGCATGGCCAAAAAAAAATGTTGCATCTCAAAATAACAGAGATAAAAAATACAATTCCAAAAAGAGTTTGTATCAATGATGTCAGCAAGCTAAATAAGTTTAGTAGTGACCGAATTAGTATCTTCCATCATCTAATCCTTTTCTACTGCACCTGATTAATAAAAATTGTAGTTGCTTGTCCTCATTGTTGTCTGTCCTCTGCCATTCCAATGCCACTAAGTTGGCTTGATCCTCATATTTATTATTCTCGATGGAGTTTGGTGGACTTTGGGACCCAAAAACTATCTCAATGAGGTAAATCTCCCTTTTGATCTTAGCTTGGTTAGAATTAATAGAAATGTCGCTCATCTCATATCATCTTCTATGTTACAATCCAATAGCATATCAAGGTTGATATTTTGATCAAGTGGAATGCCCTCAAACAGAAATGGCAAGTTGATGTCGGGATAAGACTCCATTTGAAGAGTCCCCTCTCCCCCTCCCCCTGGTACTACTACTACTACTACCTCAAAGTAGTCAGTCTTCTCCGAAGCTGTGACTGCATTGGTAGTTCCATAACCCTTTCCATTACCAATACCATTCATTATGAATTCACATAGGGAATGCCATGGTTGTTGTCCAAGTGCAGGGTACTTGAGACAATTAATCCAGGACCTCCATGATGATGCTTTTCTTCTTGAGTTTTCACATTCATAATGGAATCACCTCTTTTCATTTTCTGTATATCTCCATGATGATGTTTTTCTTCTTGAGTTTGCATATTCACGATGTATTCACCTCTTCTCATTTTCTACATATTGAAAACAAAGAATTGTAGGAATCTTCTCATTTTTTGCATATTGAAAACAAAGAATTGCAGGAATATGAGGAAGCTGCGTGAACACTTTCTATGTCCCAGGGTTTCCATGCAGGGATACTTAAGTTATTGTAGTTGTTGGGAGAAGAGGCGAGGCAATGAAAATCATTTCATATTTCTTGCTGCAGTTGGACCTGAACCTGTATCTATCTGTGTTGTTGTTGATGTAGCTCATGCATACCAACAATGCATACTTGTCAATCGCCATCCTAACAAGGAATAATTCAACCTTCCAGATGTCACGGTTGAACTCTGTTCATATGTAACGGATGTTGCATGACTATTTTGCTCCAATGATGACACTTATCATGTAAATATTTTAACATAAATTAATCCTATCTTACAATATTCGATCATAAAGTAAACATAAATGCCTAAGTTAACATAAATCAACCATAAAGTTGAATAGACTATGTTCTAGCTATATTTCTAGAATAATTTGTTCCGTTGTTAATATTTCAAATATTATTATTAATTAAATTTAAAAATTAAAAATTCAGTATTTTCTCAAAATTAATAGAACCCTCGTAAACACAAAATTGAATTTGTTACTAAAATTAAAATTAATAGAACCCTCGTAAACACGAAATTGAATTTGTTACTAAAAATATGAAATGGCAATTTTTATTACTGGAGTCGACTTTATTGTCTCTCAATGAACCCTCGACGAATCGTTCTTCAACTCCTTAATGGATTGGATAGGGTCTCTCACAATTGTTTTCTTTCCCTAAAAATACCTTCCACATTTCAAAACAACGATTCATACCATTTCATAAAAGGTCAGATGTCAAAAAAGTCTTTTTATTATTTTTATTTATAAAATAAAATATAACCATGGCCATTATTTTTATTTTAAAACTTATCCCAATACTACTTGGATTATATATGTATAATTTTAAGTATAACCACCTTGGACAATTTGTCTTAGGATTATTATATACTTGTGCTAATCTATGTTTGTTCACCTTTGTGAAGTGGTATAGATTAAAAACACTTACATTTATCAGTATATATGTTATGGTAAATGGAGTAAAGTTGAATAAAATGTGAATTTTATTGTACCTAATAGTTTTAACTGATATTGCAGTTTTTTATGACAACAAGAATATAGATAGCACAAGATTGATGGCTCATTTCCCAATTCACATGATTTCATGTAAAATGGAGTTTTTACAAATAGCAGCAAGATTACAGATGGCTCATTTCCCAATTCACAAGATTTCATTTAAAATGGAGTTTTCACAAATAGGAACAAGAATACAGATAGCACAAGATTGATGTCTGGTTTCCCAATTCACATGTAAAATGGAGTTTTCACAAATAGCATGAGATTGATGGCTGGTTTCCCAATTCACATGTAAAATGGAGTTTTCACAAATAACACTAGATTGATGGCTCGTTTCCCAAGTCACATGATTTCATGTAAAATAAAGTTTTCCATGATAGCAAGAATACAAATAGCACAAGATTGATAGTTAGTTTCCCAATTCACATGATTTTATCTAAAAAGATTAAAGACAAAATATTAATTGTTAATGAGTATTTTGGTTTAATATTCTTTACTTTCCTATAGTTTCACTTATTCATGTAAATTATATTGTAAAGAACCAAACCCCTCATCACCATCGAGGATAGTAGAATATGATATTACATTCCTCGAGGAGCCAACATAGAAAGTATCTCGATAAATATAATTATATTGTTGTTTAGATAATTTTTTATTTTTATTATATCATTCTTAAAATGTTGCATGGTAGCTTAATTCATTGAGTGGCAGGGACTAAGCTGCCATGCAGCCCTTGTTTATTTTGCATGCAACTTTCTTTTATAAAATAACTTCATTGTAAAAGTGATCCTTACTTCTTTTTATAAAAGTGGGTCACTTCATAAAGAAACTTACACCACCACGTGGTCCTTTGGTTACCATTTATGCCATTTTTTTAAAAATGACATAACTTTCATATCCGAAGTCCATTTTCAGTGTTGTTTTTTTTAAACCGCCTACTTTTTCGAGATATTTCCATCTAGATCATCATTTTTAGTTTTTAAATTCATATTATCTACATATTTAATATGACTTCTTCCAATAATCTTTTGCTTACCAGCACCAACTACTTCCAATGGAAATCCCATATGGAGGATTTATTAAGAAGTAAAGGCTTATATTAGATTACCTTGGGAAAGGAAAAAGAACCCACTGATGCCAATAAGAAAGTCAAATGGGATAATAGGAGTGACGAAGCACGTGGACTGATCAGAATGTCCATCTCTCCTGATTTAAGGTTCCACCTTAAAGAGATTGATGACCCCAATGAAGCTTGGGAAAATATTGAATCTGTGTTTGGTAAACACAATATTATTTGAGCACATCATTTAGAAAATCAAATACTAACTTTAAGTCCAAATTATTTTTCTTGCATTGAAGACTATCTATCTAAGTTTAAAACACTCAAAATTCTATGTGAAGAATGTGAGATAAATATGGAGGAAGAGCATTGCATCTATATTCTTCTTTCTAAGTTAGGTAGTGCATATTCTGTGTTTGTATCTACCTTTTATGATATGAGAGAGGCTCTAGGGAAAGCTTATCAAAAACCCACTCTTGAGTCCTTTTGTGATGCTTTGATTAGAGAGCAAGATAAGCTTGTACAAATTGGAGTGATCAACACTGTAGGTACCTCCAGCAAAGCCTTAGTATTCCAACAGAAAGATAAACCCCAGAATCCCAAGAAGCAACATCCTTGCCACAACAACAAGCAACATAAGGGTCCCAAACCCACTCAGACAACTTTAGCTCCTAATGGTGACAAAGGAGCAAAATCTAAAAATAAGAAGAAAGACATACATTGCAACTTTTTTCATAAAGATGGTCACGATGAGTCCAAATGTTTCAAGAAGATGATAGCTTTAGAAGCAGCAATGAAGAAACACAACATCAATATTGATTATACTGCTTCTTCTTCTTGTCATGGACATGCACTTTCTGCTTCTGGTTTGTCCTTCAATGCAACTTCTACTTCTTCTTCTGATGAGTGGCTTATTGATTCTGGAGGATCTTATCATATGGCTAAGGATAAAGACATATTTTTTTCTCTAAATGAATATAACACCAAGAAAATATTTGTTGGTGATGATATATCTCTTAGTGTTGTAGGATCTAGAATAGTTCAAGTAGATAATGGTCATTTCAATGATGTATTATGTGCTCCAAGTCTTTCTTGTAACCTTCTATCAGTGTATCAAATCACTCATTCAGGTGAAGGTAAAACTGAGTTTTCACCTCACCAAGTTGTAATCAAGGATCTAAAGGATCCTAATCATGTTCTTGCAACTGTAATTGATGATGATATTACTAGGTTGTACAAGTTTGACAACTTTGGGTCATCATCTTTTCCATCAGTTTTTGTTGCTCATAACGATGACTTGAGTAAACTTTGGCATGAGCGGTTTGGCCATATAAACTATCACTCATTGCAGAAACTATGTAATCAACAGATGGTGACCGGTCTTCCTCTTGTTTCATGCATAGATGGTGTTTGTGCTGGTTGTGTTCTTGACAAACATCATCAAGAAATTTTTAACAAACGTGCCTCTTGGCATGCCACAGGCCCTTTGCAACTTGTTCACAGTGACTTGTGTGGTCTACTTTCTTCTCCTTCTTTTTCTGGGTGCAAGTATTTCTTAACTTTCATTGATGACTTTTCCATATGTACTTGGGTTTACTTCTTAAAACTTAAGAGTGAAGTTTTTTTCCTACAAGGCCCTTGTAGAAAACCAATTTGGACATCAAATTCAAAGGTTAAGAACATATAATGGAGGCAAATAAGTGAACAATAATTTTATAAGTTATTGCACTACACAGGGCATCCAAATGCAACACATTGTTCCATATACACCACAACAAAATGGTGTTTATGAGAGAAAGAACCACACATTAAAAGAAATGGCTAATTGTATGATCCAATCTAAGGGATTAAGTCTAAAGTATTGGGTGAGAGCCATCAACTATGCAAATTACATAGTAAATATCACTCCCACAAGGGCTCTTAAAAATATAACATCGGAAGAAGCTTGGACTAAAATTAAACCAGACGTAAGTCACTTTTGTGTATTTGGCAGTATAGCATGGGCTCACATTCTTGATGATAAAATGAAAGCATTGCAACCTAAAAGTGAGAAGTGTATATTAGCTGGTTATTTTGAAGTTGTCAAAGGTTATAGACTTCTTCAACCACATTGTAATGAAATTATTATTAGAAGAGATGTAAAATTTGACGAAAATCTCTTGGCCCGCGAGCCTAATTCGACGATTGTGCCTTGTTCGGCCCGTGAGCCATCTTCGACATTTATGCCCTCTTTTTTTTGTGTTGTAGGTGAATCCCCCCGTGGACAATTGGATTCCTTCTTGGTCTCTAGACTCCTAAGGCCAAGACAAAAAAGTGCTTAACATGAACACTAACTTCCTTTTATATCTAATCAAGCTAATGAATGAAAGAGAAGGAGAAAGGTATGTACCTTATTAGCGGCATTTGTACTTGCAAAGTCCTGGCTAAGCTTCGATCCTGAGCTCCCTGATAGGTCCTATAGGACAAACAAAGATACAATGGACTTCCTACTCTATTGAGATTAGCTCAAATATAGATCCATCTACTGCAGACAAACTCATATGGAACAAGCACAAGTTTGAAAGAAACAGGACAAGCATTGATTATTAATGACAACAAGTAAGGATACTTACAATCCTTTGAATGAAGGTGCAACAACTTCTTCCAGTTCTCCTTGTCCAACCCCTTTGCTCAAGTAATCTACACTGATTGCTCTGATGACATCTTACTCATGAGATCATAAGTTTCACATCTCTAATATTTTCCATGTACCTTTCACCATGAGAAGGCCTCCTTATATAACCTTGGAGAGGTCCAACCACTTGAGAGATATTTGGGATGAGTTGAGGATTCCTCTCCTTCAGTTGAGGATCTTCCCTAAGATCATGCCTTGACCATCTATTCGAATCCAAATACCTTCAGGAATTGAGGGATTCTTCCCTTATTTGTCTCAACAAACCCAAAACTTTCTCAGAAAAGGGTAACACTCCCCCAAAGGGGTGCATAGGGTGCTTAAACACTCCCCTAAAGAGGCTAAGGGAGCGCCAACACTCCCTGACAGTGGGTAGGGGAGCGCTCCTCTCCAAAATCCATTTTTTAGTAGTTCTTTCAGTGGAAAAAGGTTTGTACTCTCTGTCAAATGATTTTTCTTCTTCCAAACTAGTATTTGAGGTGTCTTAAGTGTCTTTGTGATGTCATCAGAGGCACGACATAGGAAATATGGTAGTATGATGTTTTTGACATTTGCAACACTTGTGGTCAAGATGTGACACTTGTAGACAAGGTGCGACACTTACAACACTTATAATGACGACACTCGTGACACTATCAAAGTGAGTAATTTTGAGGTGTAACAAATTGCCCCCCAAAGTATGAAGTTAGAAGACGATGATGACTGAAGTACTTTGTAGACTTTTTCAAACAAGGGTATGGACACAGAGAAACCAGAAAAAGTTGCACACAACTATCAAACAAATATTATGACATGTTTCAAAACCCAAGACAGGCATACCTATGCTTGAGTGATAAAGACTTTTTAGGTATGGTCGACATAAAATACACTATGGATCCATAATTATATTTACAAAATGGTATAGCCACTGTAGATACAACGTGGATCTATACTTCTATGACCTGAACTGATCGTAGCCACGAAAAATACACAATGGATCTACGAGATGACAAGACATAGCCACGACCAATACAGAGTGGATCTATGTAACAGTATAGGTGTCATAGTTCAAAAGAACTCCTTTGCAACCTGGGAAAAGTATAAATAAGAGTGAAAACTCAACCCAGGGTCTTCTTACCGATCCCAATGTAGTACAAATCTAACCATGTGAATAGATGTCCTAATCTCGAACATGGCATAAACCACTTGATTACCGATCAATGATGTAAACCGTTAACAAGTGTGAGGGAGATCATCATTGATGTCAATGATTCCCAAGGTACTCTAGTGCATTCCAACGAATGTGAATGGATGAGATGAAGTCGAACATCCGTGGAATCATTCAATCAAAGGTCAATGATGTAAACCCACTGTCAGACATGAGGAGGCCTGCCATTGAGGCATGCAAGTCCCAAGGTACTAACTGGTTTCTAAGTCTAGTTCCCGGATAATGTGCTGAAGTCGACAGGAATAGACTCGTCGAAGGAGGGCCTTGATGTATCCCCCATCAATGACATGAAACGGTCACAGAGATGTAATTGGTAGATCAAATGAACATGGACTGACATGGGTATTGAAACAAGATATTTGTGATGGTTGATTCTTGAGGCAGATACTTCCCTTGAACACTGAGGCACAACAACAGAAACTTGACATGGACCAAAACATGATAATGCAGTGGATACGGTGACTTTCGTCGGGTGACCCAAAGGAGTAACACAAAATCAGAGGATTGGCTCAGTGCAGAGGTTTAGTGGATTAAAATGTGTGCAAAGTCAAAGTGCCATGTTCAAGGTAGATCGTAAGAGCTACTGGTAATGTTCTCAAAAAACTGCTTGGCTTGCTTCCTTCAATTTTTCCCCTATCCAGATAGACGAGTACCTCTTTTTAATTTTAACGAACTCGAGGAGGGTAACACTGATCTGAAAATGATAAAGGCTTGTATTCTTGAAAATATTTGCAAGTTTTAATTCAAGTGTTCTTATGCAAAATGATCGATTTGTAAACACAACTTTTATCCGCATTTGTTCTAACTTCCATTGACAATGAGCCCAAGTCGGTTGGTGAGGCAATCGACTCGGAAGAGGGTAAACTATGGAAGGATTCCAGGGTCGAAGAGATGGAATCCTTGTACAAAATTGAGACATGGGATTTGGTCAAGTTACCTAGTGGAAGAGAGCTCATTGGTAGCAAGTGGGTGTTTAAGAAGAAAATGAATGCCGCATGACAAGTCGAGAAGTTCAAAGCTTGACTGGTAGCGAAAGTTTATTCCCAAGTCAAGGGAGTTGACTTCAGTGAGATTTTTTCCCCTATTGAAAAACTAACTTCCATTAGAGTACTATTGTCTATGGTTGCAACATTCGATCTGAATATAGGACATATGGATGTGAAAAAAATGTTCCTACATAGGGACCTAAAAGAGGAAATCTACACAAAACAACCTGAAGGATTTGTAGTAAAGGGAAAGCAATAGTTGGTGTGCAAACTCAAAAGATCCCTTTAAGGTCTAAACCAATCGCCAAGGATGTGGTACCAGAAGTTTGACACATACATCCTTAGTTTGGGATTTGTGAGAAGCAAAGATGATCATTGCATATATTCCAAGGAAGAAGGTGGGTGTTTCATATATGTAGCTTTGTATGTCGATGAAATGTTGCTGATTGGAAACAACAGGGACACAATAAAGGAGGTGAAGAAGCAACTATCCTCCAAGTTCGACACGAAGGATCTCGGTGCAACTAACTTCATTCTTGGAATGGAGATTAAGAGAGATCAAACCACTAGAAATCTCTAGTTGAATCAGACGAAGTATATTGAAACAGTTCTGAAACGATTCAACATGCAAGATTGTAAACCGGTGAAGGTGACAATTCTAGTGGGAGAAAGTCTTACTGCTGAATAGTGTCCAAAGATACATGAAGAGATAGAGGACATGTCATGTGTTCCCTATGCAAGTGTTTTTGGTAGTATAATGCATGTGATGGTCTACACTCAACCAGACATTTCCCATGCAGTGGGAGTGTTGAGATGGTACATGTCGACACCTGGAAAGGAGCACTGGACAACTGTCAAGAGAGTATTCAAGTATATGTGTGGCACAAAGAATTATGCTATATTCTACCAAGGAAAACATAGAGGTGATAGTGGTAAAGTAGATGTAGATGGCTTTTTCAATGCCAATTGGGATGGAGATCTGGATCAAAGGAGGTCGATCAATGGATATGTATTCAAAATGTTTGATGGAGAAATAAGTTGAATGAGTAAGAAACATGCAGACGTATCCTTTTCAACAACAAAAGATGAATACATGGTGGCCACTCATGGAAGTAAAGAAGTGATATGAATACAAAGATTGTGTTCAGGAATCGGGTTTGAGCAGAGATATATGAAGATGAGTTGCGATAGTCAAAGCGCAATATTTTTGGTAAAGAACCATGCTTATCATTCAAAGACTAAGCACATTTATATGCAATACCATTTTGTAAGAGATATGGTGGAAAGAAACAAGGTGCTACTGGAGAAAGTAGACAATTTGGAGAACATAGCAGACTCATTGACCAAGTCTTTGAGTGTTGTGAAGTTCTCTTGGTGTAGAGAAGAAATGGGCATTGCTACCCTAGGTATGTGAATGAAAGTTCAGGAATATCCTATTTCAACAAAGAAGACAACAAGTGGGAGAATGTTGGGTTGTTATATTCTTTGCAGTGAAATTCGAGTCGAGGTTGATCGAGAACAAGTCAAAGTTCAAAGAAGTCGACCGGGCAAAGTCGAAGTCAAAGGTATCGATGTCAAGTCAACCGAAAAAAGGTCGAAGTGTGGGTGTGAGACGACCGACTAGAGACCAAATGAAGGCTGAATGGTAACCTGACTGTCATGGATATGTAGCCAATAATATGCATGGATCTGTAACTATTTTTGGCCACCAATCTTTAGGGTTTTGCCTATTGTAAATCCTATAAAGAGGCATGCTGTAATGCCGTAAAGGCTAACAAATGAATCATGTAATTTTGTAATGCACTTATGTGGGTTAATGCATAGGTATAGGTTTTTGGTCATGCATATGCAAATTGATTTGGCTATAGGGTTGTTCTTGCACAAGAAAGAGGGTATGATGTTGATTGTGTCTTAGGTGTGGACCAAGGTTAGACATGTAAACTTTTATTCTAATTGAATAAGACAACAAGAGAGAAAAATGCTCAAAGGAATATTGTTTTTTCCTGGTTAAGGGTAAATCTCAGTGTACTGTGTGATTGCTTGTTTCATTTACGTTCTTGATTAAATTCTTATTATCTTCTGCTAGGATTAGTGTGGAAGTGCCCTGCATTTCGTGACAAAATTTGGACTAATAATGAGAAAGTAGACTAAAACAAATTGTGAATTTCATATTCAAAAGTGTGAATTGTTTTTTCTAAAGTGAAAAATTGGATCTTGAAAGTGTGAAAACTGGTTTTTGAAAGTGTGAATTTTTCACTTCAGAAACACCAATTTTGACCTATCTCTCAAGGGGCCTAGACATAAATTAGTCCAAATTTAATGAAATGGTTGGTCATACTTTATTATTTATTTTTCGAGAGGTTCCCCTTCATTCAACCTCATACAATAGTGACACCATCTATGTCAAGAGAGCCCAATGTGGAGAGGTGGACATAACAAATGTACTACTTCGAGGGAGGCCAAGAACCAAATGATTTTGATAATACATTATTTGATGGGAAGATCAACAGGTCAACATCTAGGTCTACCTGTATGTTGGAAAAAACTTTTGGCATGAACCAAACCTAGCATCCCCCAAGTGTTTAGTAGTGACCCATAGGTAAGACTATTTTTCATTTTTTATGTCTTATATTTTTTTGGGATTTTGGAAAGCTATAACTGTTTTTGGGTGTAATATCAATGCTTAAATTTTTACAATGATACAAATCTGGGAACCACATGCTCAACTAATTTCTCGAGGATTCGACATTGATGAAAAGCAGGCGAAGAGGCTACCCTCAATGTAGTAGCAACAACACCAGTTAGTGACATGGATCTTGGAGATGAAAGAGTCACACTCCAAGAGGTGCAATGCAACCTCCAATGAATATTTTCTAGAGTTCGAGCTACATGACCTACATACATTCCCCTAGATTTACAACATCATATTGTGTGGGAGTGCCTCACCCGTGGTAGAGAATCTTATGCTGAGTAGTTACAGGGATACTCTCCTATCATGCCTAGCTTGAGAAGTATACCTCTCACTTTATTTTAGCTTTGTTGGTGGATACACCCACATATTTGTATCATTATAGGTTATTGAGCCATTTTTTCATTAACATTACACATGTATATGATGGATTTTCTATTATTGTGTGTGTGTCTACATATGTATCTTTTTCCACAAAAAAAATTCACAATTTATATTCATAAAACATAATGGAAATCATTCTTCAGGTGCATGTAACATAATACAAATATATGATTTTTAAGCATTAAAAAAATATCCAACCATAAGAAACCTATTATGAGTAAAAAAAGACAATTCAAAGAATCGGGATTTGAAAAAATCCTCAATCCTACCTTTTCCCTCCCTTTTTTTTAACCTTAGTCCACATCCCTAGTGAAGGATCTATAAATATCATTTGAAAATTAGTTTTTGAAGGCCCACTACTCACCAAAAGTGATTTCAACTTGCTCATTTTAGAAATCTTTGATTCGTAAGCTTTCTTCACTCCTCCTAACAAAGTATTCACAGTTACCACAACCCTTGGAGGATTTTGTTCAAAAGGTGTTTATCCTCTTGATTCTCCATTGGAGAGACATCTCCTTCATTCAATTTTTTTGGACCAACAACCTCATCCTTCTCTAGTTTTGAAGTTTTTTTTAAATACTCCCCTTTTTCATCTATTTTGTTGGACTTCTAATACTTACGATATTTCTAGGTCATTTTCTTTGGCTTGGATCCTTTATTTCTCAGAGGATGGGGTTGAGCATGTGCACAACAATATTGGAGGTGATCTTTTTGTTGACAATTCTTGCATAGAAAGTCAAGTATTATCATAATAAAGAATTTGAGCCCACTTGTAATTTCCCATTTGAGAATCATTTTATTTGGAAAATGTTTATTGAGATATACCTCAACACAGATATGAGCATATGTGTCCAGACCCACATTAGCTCTCTCGAAATCTATTTTAATATAACTACCTAAAGTGTTCCCAATATCCTCCAAAACCGGTAAATGCCAAAATTGTAATGGAAAATTGGGAAAATGAACCCATAAAGGAATTTTGGTCATTGACAAAGTGTTAGGGTCAAATTAATGAAACTATGTTGCTATAAAAATTCCCTCTCTTCCCTAAAACCAAGGTCCATCCTCCATCACTTTCTAGTATTTATCGTGATTGAAAATATAGACAATAAAAAGTCCATTAGAACAAAGTGATATCTCACATTTATCTATCCAATTTGTATGTATCCACTTGTACAAATTTAAAGAAGTACACTAGTAACCATTAAATTGACAAATGACTACTCCTTTTTTATATTTGTTGTGGATATAACTAGCTGTCTGGGAAGAAGCTTCCGATAGGGGCATCTCTTTGAACTTGTCCACTATATAAGCACCCGACAAAGACAGATTTAGATCAGATGGAGCAATTGGTTTATTTTTGACCACATCTTTGAACAAGGGTTTGGATGAAGAGGCTGCACCCTTTCCCACAACTCCTCCACACAATCTAACAACTAGAAAAATACTAGATCCCTATAAAATATTATATTCAGACAAAATAAGCTTATACTCAAGATGCTTACCCTCATAGATTGAGTGTCGAGATGCCATGAGGATCCCCATTTTGGCTTGGAGATATTGTTTGAGAGAAACAATGGAATCAAAAGAATTTACCATAATAGAGATAAATTCCCCTTTAATAGAACTCACAAAAATTTGATATCCATGCTTTCAACAATGACCTGGATTAGAGAAAAAGTGTTGATCCACAAGAACCCTTAGATCTATGCATAAACTCGTTTTTTCACCTAGAAAAAATCAGATCTGCTCATAGCTGTTGTGCTTATAGATATACACAATATTAGATCTATTAATCAAATCCATGGAAATTAAGAGGAATCTAGCATAGGGTTTAAAGATATGTCAAAAATTTGCTAAAACATGGTTGAGGAAGGAGAAACATATGTGATGGAGGAAGATATGCATTTGATGGAGGAAGAAAAAAGACTTGATCCTTTGACTCAAAGAACCAAATCCACGAGCTATTGTCGTAAATCAAATATGGAGGCAATCGAAACCTCCAAAATTGTCAAAATACTACTTTGTGATCCATTCACCCCCTTGCAGTCCAATAGTTAATAAAGATCTATTATTTCATATTGGCAGTCCCTGGTTGATTTTCTAGTAGGGTGAATTTTGGTCACTTGATGTGTAGCACCCCCACTACTAAACCCAACAAAATTTTTCTAATACTCATTAAGTTAAATATGTGTAGAATGCTAAAAAATGTCCATGCATCTACATAATTATTTAAAATCATTATTAAACATGCACATCAAACATTAATTCATGAAAAAATAGGAGTAAACACACAACAACTAAACCCATGAATAAAAATAATGAACACAGATAAAACCACTTATCTTGTTAAGAAAATGTGAAACCAACTCCAAAAGACGAAAGTTCCACCCAACCATAGATTTGTTGCTAAAATATCAACAACAAGTCAACCCCAAGTTGGGTCTAGGAATCCACAAGAAAGGGTGTCTCTATTGTCCACTCATATCCCAATACAACCCACATCAAACCAATTTTTCTACAACTATCCCAATCCACCAACTCTCTTCCCCTCAACCTACAAAACCCAAGGAATGGGATCCCCCTTATCTACACTCAGTCCCTCAGGACTTCCCACTTCCCTCCAGGTCTCTAACATAGGTTGGCTAGGAATCTCTCTGCTGGGGACTCTAGGGACTTATAATTGCAACATGAAACTCTTAGAAACAACTCATTTTCTTTGTGGTGATATATTACACATAAATCTCTTCTACATGCCTAACAACTTGCTTCTTCATGTAGTTACAACTCCAACAAGCTACCCACAAACCACACTATGGTTTTCTTCAAGATCCAACACTCAACACTCCCTTTTTTTCCCAAAAACTATTTGTAAAAAATACCTACAATACTCATTCAAATTTCCCTTTTACCCATGTATGTTGACTCTCACATTCCCTAGTGTTGATTGTACTCAGCCTCATGCTCTCAGTAACTATGTGAATTAAAATTTGACACCAACCCTCTTACACGTATTCAATGATTGGGGATTTGATACACTCAAAAGGAAAGTAGAAGGTTCATACATAACAATAATTTTAGAAAGTGGGATAGGATTAATACCCATGAATAATTCCCCCGTGGACCCCCCTATTGTGGAAACTTATCTCCCATGACTCTGTCCATGTTCGTCTGTAGTCGACGATACATTTGTTTTTATTATTTTTGATATACATTTTTTACATATTACATTGCTTGTATTGCAACTATATATCGTATTTTCATTATACATTACTAGATCGAACATTAAAAATGAGGATGTTACATTCCCCTCCGCCTACAATTTGCACCGTCCTCAATGCACAACATCATTTTTGGTTCGATGTTTAAGAACTAGGGTTCGAAAGGATTTACCAAAAAATACCCCATTAAATCCAACATATTCAATATTCAAGGACTGAATAATGTCTCACCCGAGACATCATGAGAATCACAGAGACCGAATGTTTGTGCATTGCATGAAGGAATAATACAAATGTGAAACACTTAGATCAAGGCTGCACATTAGATTCTATCCATTAATATAAGTAAAACGCGGTCTAACATATATAACAATAATTCATTCATAATGGAGCACATGATGGGAAGTATCAACCCGAGCCTCATGACTTCATTAATTAATCACATATAGACATTCAGATACAAAAAGTGTCATAGCCTACTCAAAGACTCATTAAGATTGAACCAGAGACTAGAGACTCATATCTCGATATGCATTCTCTCTCATATCGTATTTACAACTCTCCAATTACAATGAAGAACTCAAATCAAACCAACAAAGAGTAACTAAAGGTAACCATTACTAGTCCGCGTGCATTCTTTTTATCTCTACAAAAGCATGAAAATCATAAAACAATATGCTAGCTCACTAACAAAATCAAGCATGACTACTCATTTGGTTACAAAACAATTATTAATCATTATAACTGATCATGACTGGATATGCATAATATTTCTTACAAGTCTTTGCGCGACGCCAGATTTAGCAAGCGTGCTGCACACTGATTGGTCCAGGCACAATAGAAAATAGTTGGTGTGTGCTGAGCATTGGCATTGTGCGATGCAGAAATTGTGGTATGCATGGTGTGAAAAACTTATGGTGCATGGGTGTTCTTACTAAAACCTTGTGCCAATATTCCCCCAACGCTATTAGTTGGCTCATCCTTGATCCAACGAAATTCATTGCAGTGTGACAAAGGTGATGGATGACACCTTTTGCATGAGCTTGGTAATGAAGTTTTGGAACTTGGATTTGAACTGATAACAAATATGTAGTAGTTCCTTCATGTTGTGGAAAAATGTATTGACCTCTATTGGTGTGATCGACTGAGATGTAGGATTTATCTGTGCACCCAACTCTATCACCGGGGCTCCCTTTTCATGTACATTTGCAAGTGTGTAGTGGTGTTGTTGGGCCTGTTATTGTGCCTCCAACAAAATGAATGGAAATGTCTATTGCTTGACTTGAGAATATGCAATCTGTCCGTGGAGGTAGAATATATCCGCCATGGACTCCTTGCGCGCTGCAAGTTGAAAGGAGGCCAACACATGCTTCTTGTTGTTGATATGAGCCTCACTTTCATGTATGCGGTCTTCAATTATGCTAATATTGGGGGAATTATATAGGTGGCTCCAAAGATGGAAGTTGTAGTCAGATACCCTCGAGAAGCCTACCACTTGCACTTGTCCTTGGTGCAATATCTTTTCTGCCACAACAATAGTTTTTTGCAACTCCACCTACTTTGATGGTGGGGTGCTCTTCAGTTTTTCCTAAAGCTCCACATCCTATGCCTGCATTTGTTGGACAACTTATTTCACCTAAGTTTATTTTATGACGAGAGGTTAGAAGTTTCTTCAACCATACTGGTAACTTGCGTGTATAATTCATCCATTGCGTTGATAAAAAATGTGTGTGCAATCACCTCCACTTCATAGCACCATTGGACTTCCTTGTGTGAAGCCATGTCCTGCACATGTATTTGTTGCATCTCTGAATAAGATTGATTTTGTGCGCACTTCCTATCATCCCATTCATTTATTATCTCGGCCACGAATACTTGCAAGTCATGTGAAGGTACTTGTACCAAGTCCATCTCCACATAAGGAAATGACAAGTCCAGCTCCACATAAGGAAATGACAGAGGCTCTAAAATAGTGTATGCCTTGAAGGATATCAAGGATAAGGGTTTAGCCGCATGACTCACTTCTGTGTACTGAGGCACGGTGATGTAGCACCAATGGTACTACCTGCAACCATTTTTCTTGGGACTTCGGGTTGGTACTTGGAGTTTCTACTTGTGGTCCCTTCACTAATGGGTAACAACTACCTAATGGGCCTTAAAAAGTGGATCCCTTTACATTAAATAAATATACACCATTATCCAATGGAACTTATTCAAAGAGGATGGCCTCATACAACAATTAACTAATTCCTAGGTATCCTAACATAGGGAGGTTAGGGTAGGACCCTAACATGCTCACCCCCTTCTAAAGCAACGTTCTCCTCAAGGATGAAGATGAGGAAATTTCTGCAAGATCATGGTTGGTTTCCATGTGGAATATTTAGGTGGCATGTCTTTCCACTAGATTAATACTTCAATGATCGTGCAATGGTGCAATTGATGCTCTGTGGTATATAATATGGATTTTAGATGAAGCCGAATGTAGCCTTATTCCTCAAGTTCGTGTAACATGGATTGCACCTTGGACTTTGATCCCAAAACCTTCTTTATACAAAACACATGAAATATTGGATAAATCTTGGAGTGGGCTAGAAGAGCCAGTTTGTCGGTCACTTGTCCAATTAATTGGATGATGTTATAGGGTCCATAAAACTTGGGTGCTAAATTCTGAGGCATTTTTTCATTAGGTGATGTTTGTTTATAGGTTTGAAGGTGGAGAAACACTTGGTCCCCTATTGCAAAAGAACTTTTGGAGCGATGTTGGTCCATTTATTTCTTCATTCTATTTTGAGAAATAACCAAATTATCTTTTAGTATGTGGAGAATGGATTCTGTAGTGTGGAGTGTGTGATCCACTACCTGAACCTTAGAAGCACATAGTAAATATGAAGTGAACGACAATGGTTTTTGGCCATGAACTACTTCATATGGGGACATTTTGGTAGCTCCATGATAAGAGGTCATGTACCACAATTATGCGAGGGGAAGCCACTGTGCCCATTGGTGTGATTTTTCCAAATCAAAGAATCTCAAATATGTTTGTAGGCACTTGTTTCAACTTCAATTTGAACATATATTTGGGGGTGATATGTAGTGATCATTTTTGGTTGGGTGCCATGTAGTTTAAACAACTTTTACCAAAAATTTCTTGTGAATGTAGGGTCATGATTTGATACAATGGAAGTTGGTATGCCATGTAATTTAAAATCATGATCAAGGAGGAATTGGAAAACTAAGGAGGAGGTAAATGGATGTGACATGGCACAAAAATGATCATATTTGGAGAGATGGTTGACTACCATGATCATGGATTTGTTTCCCACCCTTGAAAGTCCCACTATAAAATCCATAGCGATGTTGGCTTGTATGTGTGTTGGGATCGATAGTGGTTGCAATGCCCTTGGAATCTTTAGTGTCTCCCCTTTATTTTTTTGACATGTGTCACAGGTTGCCACAAAATATTATATGTAAGATTTAATGCCCTCCCAAAAGAACAAGCACTTAGTTCATTTATATGTTTTATGAAATCTAGAGTGACTGGCTGTAGGCGATGAATGAAATGCCTCTAAGATTCTTTGTTTTAAGGAAGAATTCTTTACTATAACAATGGATCCTTTATATCACCATGTATATAGCTGCCATGTATACCCCTTAGGAGGGTTTGGATCTTCCTGAGGCACATGGATGAGTTGAATAATAGTGTTATTTACCGACAATTATTTATGGGATTCCTCAAGACAACCTAGAATGGATAAAGATATGGCGAAGAAGGATCCATCTTCCTCAAATTGTCAGGATAAGGCATAAACTAGCACATTTTATTTTCCTTTCTTATAGATAATATCATAGTCATACCCTAGTAGCTTGGTGGCCTACTTATGTTGCTATGGTGATGATAACCTTTATTCAAGAAAGTACTTCAGATTAAGATGGTCAATCT
The DNA here is from genome assembly GCA_032191745.1 of Picea mariana. NCBI lineage: Eukaryota > Viridiplantae > Streptophyta > Pinopsida > Pinales > Pinaceae > Picea > Picea mariana. The sequence goes on along the minus strand of JASDQU010307072.1, from coordinate 253,970 downwards.
TGATCCATAAATATCGTCTGATTAGGTATGGGCATAAGGTATCTACTTCATGTGGGATGGCCATCATCGCCTTCTCATATGTGGATTTACCCAAAATTTGGTCACGTAAATACTTATTGGTGAATTCCAAAGAGTTTCCTTCTTGCATCAATACTACTCCAACGACTTTGCTTAAGGCATCACATTCTAAGACAAAATTCTTAGTAAAATATGGCACAACTAATACTGGAGTTGTGCACATGGAATCCTTTAAATATGAGAAGGCATGTTTAGTAGCCTCATTCCAAATAAAGGAATTGTTTTTTAGTAGTGAGGTTAAGGGAGCAACACATTTTCCATAATTTTTTGACAAACTTCTTATAGTAGCCTACAAGTTATAAGAATCCTTGGAAGCTCTTCAGGGTTTTGGGACGGGGCAAATATTGCATAGCTGTGACTTTCTCAGGATCAACTCATACTCCCTCCTAGCTTACAATGTAACCCAAGTATTCAACTTATGAAGCCCCCAAAGAAAATTTGAAGCATTTTATGAATATCTAGTGATCCTAAAGGAGTTGTAGTTCTCTATCAACATAATCTATGTGGTATTCCCATGTTTTGTTGTAGATTAGAATGTCATCAAAGGATACTAGCACAAAATTGATAGGAATGGGTGAAATATCTTGTTCATGAGGATATTCAAGGTTGATGGAGCATTGTAAAGGCCAAAATGCATCACTAAAAACTCATAATGAACTTCATGTGTATGAAAGTGGTATGAGGGATGTTTACCTCTTTCATCCCGATCTAGTGGTAGTCGGAATGATGGTCAAGTTTAGTGAAAAAATTGGCTCCATGAAGTTCATCCAAGAGGTGATCAATAATTGGGATAGGAAATTTATCCTTGATGGTCAAATTATCGAGAGCCCAGAAATTAGGAAACATATGCCAAGTACCTTGTTTCTTTAATACCATGACCATTGGTGATGAGTATGAGCTAGTACTAGGATGTCTGACTCCTACCTCTAACAATTCAGGAATAATCTTTTCAATTTCATTTTTCTATGCAAAAGGGCGTTGATAAGGATGCACATTGGGTGGTTGAATACATGGAGTGAGGGGGATACCTTGGTTATGTTCCCCACATTAAGGTGGTAAACCTTGTGATGTTTCAAATAGTTGTTTATGCTTAAAGAGAACCAACTACAAATTAGGGTGAATCTCGTGTGTAGTGGTGTCAACTAATTATATGGCATTAAACTATGCAATAACACCCTAGTGGCATTTGTTCAATAACTTCTCAACACGATGAGTCTAGGTGTTAATTTTAGGGGAACTAGATGTAATCCCCTTGATGGTATGTTTCTACCATTCCTACATGAATCTCATATATGATTATTTGAAATCCATGGTGACTAGTCCCAAAGTGCGTAACCATTTTTCCCCAAAAACTTTATCACAATTTCCCATTTTAATAACAAACATGTGAGTTTTAAGATGATACTCACCGATTTAATTGTGGGTGCTTCCATTTTCAATCAACACAATTACTTTGCAGTGCTTGATGTAGCCAATCAATTTCATGGTTTGGGGTGCCAAGAAAATTGATAGGGCATGGAGATAAATTTGGGGTTCCTCACATTGATCTTGCAAGGGGGATTCAACTTCCATGGGGGTGGTGTTGTCTTCCAAAGATGGTTCTAGAGTATCTTCAACATGAATTTCCTCTAAGTAGTCATGTGGAGATACATCCATTTGAAATATTTTTTATTTTTATTTATATTTGCGCCCTTTGAAATATCACTCATCACAATTATAGAGAAGAAAGAGGCATTGGCATTCTTCCATCTCTTTGGGAGATAACTTGTAGATACACACTGGCTGTGAGTTGGAGGAGCTAGGGGTAGTCACCATGGGGGAGTGGGATGTAGGGTGAGTGGTGAAAAAAGGTTTCTTGGTTTGTGCATTGATCACTATATCAACTTCTTTATCTTTCTCACAAGCTTCCAACCATGTTTATGGGTGTTCCATCATGATGTGTTCTTTAATTGATTCCTTGAGATCACCAATGAAACATTCTTTAAGAAAAAAAAAAAGATTGGCCCTTTGCGTGGATTTCCAATCGATCAAAGGAAGCAATATATTCCATAACTGTTCTTGTTTCACATAATTTTTCTAGGTGTCCCAAATGGTGAATGTCGTGTTCAAAATAATCATAAAGTGATTTCACAAACTAAGTCTAGGCAATGTAGCCGTTATAAGCCTTCCTATACCATTTCCATCACTGCCAACAAAAAATTTGTAGATAAAATGGAATGCCTAACAAAAAACACATCATGGAAGCTGTAAGGTACTCAACTAGAAGGGAACGAGAACCCTCACCCAAGTCCTCAAGAAGATAGAATTTGGGGTCACTCTGACACCCAAGAGTCACACTGGTTGGGAAAGTGGGAACCTTGGGTGTGTGAACATGCCAAGGGGATTTACCATGCATGAGGAGAAGCATGGGGCGAAAGCAACCCTAAGAAGGGGTGCAACAAATAGGTTGGGTCACATCGACATGAGGAGAAAAGACTAGGTTGGGATGTGTCGGTCCTAAGGGACACGATGGTTGACGAGCACACATGTTTGTTTGGGCATATGGGTTTGTGAAGGGGTGCGATGGTTTGTTTGGGTGCATTGATTTGAGAAGGGGTGCGACACACCCAAAGGCTGTGACAGTTCGCAAAGGTGATGTTTGGAGTCAATATAAGAGCACAAGGCACACAACCAAGAAGACACAACAAGGAGAGCAAGATCAAAGTCAAGGTTTTGCGGTAGACTTGAACGAAGAGAGGAGAGCTCCCTCAAGGAGACAAGTCCCTCCACATGGGAGGAATTGTGCTACCTTGAGGTGATTCTGTGGACAGAGTTAGGGTGACCTTCTTTGGGTTGAGTTTGGGGAAATCTTGTCATAGGTATGGGTGAGGCATGTTATGAGACAGAACCACAGGTTTGTGTGAATTATTGTGACATACAAGATATGGTGAGTCTGTGGTGGGGGCACGTCTGAGGTGCATCGTAGGAGTTGAGAAAGTTGTTATGACGAATGAGTCTCAGTGTGACAAATATGTGTATGAGTGTCTTGGTGAGGTGAGGTGAGTCATGTGACTCTGCCCAAGTTGTAAACTGAGATCATAGTGCTCATATTGTAACTGTTTTGCAATAATAAGACTTAGTCGGGTGTTAGGCACGTTTTGTGCCACTCACACTATATTTGTGTGTCTATTGTTTGTTTTGCAAGTGTTCTCTTTGTTTCATGGACGTGTGCTTAAATGACTAAGTGTTAAGACTGTTAATAAATTGTCTAAGTATACAGGAGATTTGCACTAGAGTAGGAGTGTGACTCGCATGTAGCCTAGAACCGAGTATGGGTATGATCTAGGTGAAGAGGTATGGTCCAGACGAAGTATCCTTGGTTTTTCCAAGCAGCTAAGTGAGAAACATCATGGTGTTGCACACCCTCAAGAGGTGCATGATTGCAAGATTCGGGCAGGCATCCTGTGGGGACACGATAGAAACCATAATATATACAAAAAAATAGTAGAAAAAATGGAATGCCTAATAACAAACACATTAAGGAAAACATAATATATGCAAAAAACAATAATGAGTAGAAATATTGTATCAATTAAAACACTAAATACACAAAGTTTTGAATCCCATGTTGATGTTAAAGTAAATGTCATATTATAATGGTCAATTAAATATTAGACATAGGCATTAATAAAGTCACTTGGACTTTAGGTTATTTTATTCTTTTATTATTTATTTCACCTTAGTGTGATTTTTGGTATATTCCACATTTATAAAGTGGATTGACTCAACCTACTTGTAACTCTTTATATGAAAGTTTTTTCTTTCTCATTATCAATGTTATCTTGGTTCTCTTTATGTGTTTGTGTTATGATTATATGGTATCAAAGCCATAGTATCTAATATCATTATATGGTATTAGAGCCCAACATTCTCAAAGCCATATCAAGAGTCTTGGGCCTTTGAAAGATAAGGTTTCCACTCTTATGACTTCAACAATTTCAAAGCCATATCAAGAGTGTTGAGCCTTTGAAAGACAAGGTTTCCACTCTTGTGACTTCAATTGTTTAGGTACCATGGAGTCTGTGTGAGCATGAAGACCTAGGGACTTCTTTCAACAGATATAGATTGAGGGATTGCTAATGTGGCACATAAAGGAGCCAAAAAGGTTTCAGTTCATTTGAAGCTAGGATAATTTCAAAATATTGTGGAGTATATTAAGTCTATTATTACCTGTATTAATGCCAATATTTGTAGATCTACAAGAATTAGTGGTTGATCTACTGATTTTGAACATATCTAAGTAGATTGCATTAAGAGGATTTTGGAGTAGATTTATTCTGTTCTCGCTTGTATTGATGCCTAGATTTGTAGATCTGGAAGAATTGGTTGTTGATTTATTTTTCAGTGGATCTAAGTAGAAATTGACCATCTTGGTGTTGGTTGCTAGCATATCTAACTATTCTAGATATTTTTGAGAGCATATATGATTGGATTTGTGTTTTTTTCAACTATTTAAGAGTAGATATATGGTTTATTGGATTGTTTTAGAGAATATTTGGAAAAATCTATGTGTTTTTTCACATATTTATAAAAAAAATTGCATGTTTTTCAGTGAAACGTCTCTGCTATAATAGTTTAGAGCTAGTATCTAGGTGTTCTTACTCTAGGATTGTAGATTGAGGGAGGGAAAAACATGTATATTTTTCTATTTGAACATATTAACTTTGCTTCTACAACAAAGATGAGCACCATCTGATTAATTCTAGCCATGCCAATGCAATTTTTCTAGAAGGTTCATTAGATGAACGTGAAGAGTGCCTTCCTTAATGGAGATTTGGAGGAAGAGGTATACATGTATCAACCACATGGGGTTCAGGTTCTAGGAAGGAGCATCCTTGTAACACCCCAGGTCTTGAACCCCCATTTTAAATAATGTATTGTTGCAATGTTGAGAGGCCAGAGTGCCAAAACAATTATTAAAAGGCTAGTGTGCCCAAGACATGTAATGCTTTTTATCATTATAAGTAATAAATACATGGCTGACTGCTAGACGGAAAAGGACTAGAGTTATAGGGGGCTATGATTCCACAAGAGAGGGGGCTTGAGGGGATAAGCGTTTATTCCTATTTTAATTACCCTTTTTCTATAAGGAAGGGGATCGGTTACATGAGCTTCTTGGGGAAGGCCAGGAGGTTCTTGAATCCCCACGAGAGATACTTAAACCCATCCCTGGTTTGATTGTGGGGTTGGTCGCTGGTCGTTGGTCCTGGGTTGTTGGTTGTTGGACTGATGGCTTGTTTGCTGATTTCCTGTACGTTCATTCATTTCCCTCACACACTTCCATGCACTCACTTACCCATCCATTGATCCATCATCTCCTGCATCTTGGCTTGGAAAGGGGAAGGAACTGGTGAGAATTAGCCACGGGATAGTTGGATGTAATGGTCGCTGGTGCAATCCAACCATGACTTGGGGCCTGCATGTTCGATATGCGTTGGCCTGTGCCTTGTTTTTCTCACAATTGCCAGTCTTGAGAGTTCCAACTTTGAGATTCGAGACCAGCTGTGTTGGAGGCCCAAAAATAAAGGAGAGGGACTTCTTGAGGGACTGCATGGCAGAGAAGGGTGGAGGTCCATTCTCTTGGGTGGTACAGGCTGGGTACAAGAGAGTTGGGTACTTGGATTGTTGTGGGTGTTGGGAAACCTGTGAGAGCTTGAGAGATGACTGGTTTGGGAACCCAAGTACACTCTGGAACTGTTCTTGTGGATTCATAGCCTTGGCTCAGGGGTGACACTACTGTTGAGATTTGGAGCAGTGGTGTCTATGGTTGGGTGGAACATCCTTGGTCTGCAGCCAGTTGGTGTCACATTTTTATAAAGATAAGTGCTCTCTATTATGATATTATTATCTGTGTATGAATGTATTCTGCTGTGTATTTTAATTATGGTTTAACTAAATCCTAGATTATGCATGCTTGCTGGATATTGCTATGCATGTCACTAAATATTATATCTTATGCGTTCTTATTAATTAAAGAAGGTATTGGTAAGAGTAAGAAGTCCAAGGGTGGGCTTGAAGGTAGCATGCCCCGGCCTGTGGGTGGCTGGGGATGTGACAGAATGGTATCAGAGCTTCTGGTTGAAACAATGGGCCGGTATGGGCTAGGTCTGTTGGTCAGAGTCTCGTGATTACAGATCGAACTTTGATCGTGGAGTTGAAAATCTCAGGAGGAATGGCATTGCAGAATCTACGTAGGAGATAGAACGTTAGAGACCCATTGTAAGGGGTTCGAAGGATCGTGATCATCACCTTTGAATTTGGGAGCGATCGCCACTGTAGGATCGGGAGAGATCTGGGATCGTTGGATCGGAGGACAGGTGAACATGGGTCATCCGATGAAAAGGAATCAAGGTTTAAGGTCACCACCGTCAGATCCCATTGGAGAGTGAGATCAACGGACATGAGGCATTGCGGGGAACCAAGTTGCGCGGGAAATAATTTCCCAAGGTGGTCCCACAATCCAAACCACGGTTTCACCAAGGGGTTATGTGTTAGCATTAGGAGAATTGCGGGGTGAAAAGTGGGTTGCTCCAAACCGCTGATACGTGCCCCCATAAATTGAAAGGTAGTAAGTGATGTGACATGTTAGGGCTCGAACATCGAAACTCCGTATAGCCGAAGTAGATCCTAACTGTTCGATTGAAGATGACACACGACATAATCCCCTGTTCTTTGAGGAGGTTTGAAGTTTGAGATATACAAAACCTGAAGACCCGAAAGGATCTCAGCCATTGATCTGCCAAGAGCCATGCATCACCAGATCCAGGGCTTCGGATAAAAGCCAGTGGGGCAAGATAAGTTTTGAAATTTGAGATTTCAAAGTCCGAAGACTCGAAGTAAGACTTAACCGTCATATTAAGGAGGACACATGGTGCAGATCCATGGACTTTAGGTGAAGACCTAAAGTGAATCTTAGTCATGCAATCCAGGAGGACACATGGCGACAGATTGACCAGTTCATAATTTAGAGTTCAGGAGAATTGGAAGTGTGCTAGTATGGAAACTCCCCAAGTTCTGAAGCCTGAAGGGTCGAAGTGATGGGGCACGATGACATCACCTAGAGGTGATGTGGATCCTAGAATTTCTGAAGTGACGTGGCTTGAGGACGTCACCTGGGATGACATGGACACATGGGATGTGTGCCACGTGTCAGTAAGTTTTTAGCATTTGGAGTATTGAAAAGTGAGTTAGAACGTGACACATGTCACCTATTGATTGGGCCATGTGTCTGCTTCCAGTATTTCTCCATGTGGCGATGGATCGTGTAGTCTGGAGACTGGGCACTCCGGAGGGGAAATATGTGATAGGTTGCATTGGGTCGAAAACTCCTGAAGGTTGGAGTACATATTGACCATTGATTCCAGAAGACACACGTCGAAAGATCGTCGACTTTGGGTGAAAGCACTCTGGGAGAAAGTGCAGGAGGAAAGTTTGAAACTTCTGAAGCCCAAAGAGCTGAAGCGATTCACAACCATTGATCTATGGGAGGACACCCATCGATAGATCATGAAATCTAAGTAAAAGAGTTTTGGGAGGAGGCAAGCGAGGAAAGTTGAGATTCCCGAAGCGTGGAGTCCCGAAGTGGATCTCAATCGTTGATTGTGAAAGAGGACGAGGATCGTTGATCCGATCCTGGATGAAAGTTATGAAGTCCCGAAGCTCTGGACAAGCTCTTTTTTTCAACTAAGAGCAGGGTCATGGCCGTAGTCATATGCATATTGAGAGCTGAGGGAAGGAGGGCTAAGGGCCGAATTGGTTGTCTTTGAGACAAAAAAGTGCTAAGGAAGGATTTAACCGTGGTTTCTAGTTGTGGTCACCTGGGAGGGTGGTTTGAAGGAAGCGCCTGCGTAGGATGAGATTTTGTGTCGGTCAAGGATAACATGACACTGATATTTTCGGAGAATGGGGATATGATCTCCATGAACAAAAAAAGAAAGAGACCTGTAACATGGTTTGGCAATTTTGTTTATCATATGCATAATTCTAAAAAAATGGTCGCTTGCACATTTTGTAGAATTAAGGGGTCTAAACACATCAGCTGAGGATGCGTATTGAGGAGATGGAAGAAGGTGAGGGAGCCTCCAGTCATGATAAAGAGGCCGAAGGCCAGAATACCAGAGTTGGTAAAGTAGTGACAGAGTCCAATGGACACAAGGGAAAAGAAGAGCAAGAAACATTAATAGAAATGGTAAGAAGCTTGAAGATGGAAGTGCAGAGCTACAAAGTAGACAATGAGAGACTGATGAGAGAGAAAAGTCAGATAAATGCTCGAGTGTTGCAGAGATTTAATCAGTTGCAGAGACAAACGAAGAAGGGATCAAACTCAAGACAAGAGGAAGAAGGCAGGTACCATGAAAGAAGGGATGATCATGGAAGAGCTGGTTATTCCAGAAGTGCTAGCAGAGCTCATGGACACCACTCACCTCCTTAATCAAAAAGAAAGTTTTATGCATCGGAAGATCCTGTAAGTAGTCCAAAGGTGTCTCCTGTCAGACACCAAAGAAGGAAACAAGAGGTAGATAGTTTGCAAGGAGAGGTGAGGAAGCTCAAGCCACCTTCCTTTGAGGGTGAAAGAGAAAGGGAAGATAATGACGAAGCATGGTTGCTTGGGCTCATGAGATATTTTCAATTGCATAACTATTCGTCCAACCTGGAAGCCAGGATTTCCACCTACCATTTACATGAGAAAGATGCAATGTGGTGGGACCAACTGAATCAAGTGGAACATGTTAATGAAAGTAGGATCACTTGGAAGCAGTTCAAATAGTACTTCTAGAAGGAGTACCTCTCAGAGAATTTCTATGACAAGAAAATGCAAGAGTTCTTTGAACTCAGTTTGGGAAGCATGACTATGGTGGAGTATGAGAAGAAGTTCTTGGGATTGTTAAAGTATGCCAGGTTCATTGGTGATGAGAAAGTGAAAATACAGAGATTTCTAAGTGGTCTGCCAACCTTTTATAAGGAAAAGATCAAGTATGATGAACCCAAGACCTTGACTGAGGCCATCAAGAAGGATAAATACATGTATGAGCAAGGTCAGGGAAGAGAATCCCTGCAAAAATCTTGGAAGGACAAGAAAAATGTGAAGTCCAATCAGAGGAGGAAAGGATTAAAACCTTCCTTCAATAGGAATGAGCCTAATAGAAATCAACAAGATCAGTATGCTAAGAGGGATTTCAAGAAGGAATATTCCTTGGGAAAAAGGGGAAGACCACTGATCCAATGCTGGGGATGCAAGGAAGATCACTTATACAAGAATTTCCCACATAGAAAAGACAGAGTGAAGACTATGCACAACATCCAAGAGGCTACAACAATCGAATATATGGGAAGAATCTATGCATCTTTAGATGATCGACAAGCAGAGTACCAGTCCAATATGATCGAGGTGGAAGGTAAGATCATAGATCAACCTGTTGCTATTTTTATTGATTCAGGAGCAAGTCATTGCTACATTGATCCTAAGATAGTGGATAGATTACATTTGGAGAAAAGTAATCTTGGAAAAGCAAGTTTGGTTCAGTTAGCCACTGGAACCAAAAGAAGAATCCATGATATGGTCAGAAGTTGTTCCATAAGTCTTAATGGCGTGAATACTAGTATTGATCTAAATATCATACCATTGGGGTCTTATGATATTCTGATTGGAATGGATTGGTTGGACAATCATCATGCTGTCCTAGATTTTCATAACAAGACATTTACATGTCTTGATGGAAATGGAAAACAGAGCACTGTGAAAGGATTTCCAAGACCCATCCCTATAAGGGAGATTTCAACCTTACATCTAAAAAGATGTTTTAGGAAAGGATGTCAATTGCATGCAACTCATGTGGAAGAGCCAAATAATACAAAGGAGCAAAGCCTCGAAGATTTCTCGGCACTACAGGAATTTGAAGATGTATTCCAAGAAATACCTGGATTGCCACCAACAAGGGAGATAGATTTCTCAATTGATTTAGTGCCAGGAGCTGCCCCGATGTCAAAAACACCTTACATAATGAGCACACCAGAGTTAAAAGAATTGCAAATGCAGCTAGAGGAATTGTTGAAGAAGGGGTACATACGTCCAAGTGTTTCACCTTGGGGAGCACTAGTACTTGTTGTCAAAAATAAGGATGGAACCTTGAGGTTGTGTATTGACCTTCGACAGCTGAACAAGTACACTATAAAGAACAAGTATCCTCTACCCCAAATTGATGACCTCTTTGATCAACTAAGAGGAGCATAAATATTTTCAAAAATTGACCTGAGGGGAGGATATCATCAGGTAAGAATCAAGGAAGAAAACATTCATAATACAACCTTTAGGACCAAGTATGGGCATTATGAATTTGTAGTGGTACCATTTGGACTGACCAATGCACCAACTGTATTCATGTGCTTAATGAATGGCATATTCAGGAATTATTTGGATAAGTTTGTCATAGTATTCCTGGATGACATACTTATCTATTCTAATTCTGAAGAGGAGCATGAACATCACTTAAGAATGGTATTGCAAGTACTGAGAGAACATCAGTTGTATGCGAAGTTGAGTAAGTGTTCTTTCTATCAAAAGAAGATCATTACTTGGGACACATTATTTCAGAGCAGGGCACGGCTGTAAATCCAGAGAAGATAGAAGCCATTAGAGGATGGCCAACACCCAGAAATGTGTTAGACGTTAGATATTTTATGGGATTAGCTGGCTACTACAGAAGGTTCATAGTAGTTTTCTCTAAGATTGCTCATCCCATCACTTCTTTGCAAAAGAAGGGAACTAAATTTGAATGGAAACTCAAGTGTGAAAATAATTTTAATCCGTTGAAGGAATTACTTACTAGTGCACCTGTGTTAAAGATTGTTGACCAAAAGGAAAGTTTTATGGTATGTACAGACACATGTAAGGAAGGACTTGGGGGAGTCCTCATGCAAAATGGACATGTCATTGGATATGATTCCATAAATCTTAAGGAACATGAGAGGAACTATGCCACACATGACTTGGAAATTGCTGCCATTGTTCACACCTTGAGGATGTGGAGGCATTATCTCATGGGAAATAAATTAGAATTAAGGACAAACCACATTGGCCTGAAGTATCTTTTTGAACAACCGACCTTGAATGCTAGGCGAACAATATGGTTGGAATTTCTAAGTGAATATGACTTCGATATCAAGAATATCAAGGGAAAGGAGAATAGTGTTGCCGATGCACTTAGTAGAGGAGTGCATATCATGCATGCTACTACCGTCAGTATGCATCAGTCAAACTTGAAGAGTAAAATTTTAGATGGCCTTGTTACAGACCAACATTACCTACAGGTAAAGGAAAACTTACAGCAAGGATATGTATAGCAGAAAATAGAAGAGTATGAGATAAAGGAAGATAGACTACTCATGCCTAAAAAAAGAATCTATGTTCCTAGTTCTGGAGAACTGAGGAATTTGGTACTGAAGGAAATGCATGATGTTCCTTATGTTGGACATCCCGGTTACCAAAAAACAATTACAGCAGTAAGAAGCCAGTTCTTTTGGCTGGGAATGAAGAAGGATGTTGCTTATTACATCGATCGATGTGTGGAATATCAGAAGGTGAAGGCTGATGTAACACCCTGTTTCCCCCAAATTTGTAATTAATCCTAATATAGGAATTACCATGCTAAAGCATGATGAAAATGTGAATGTATGATGTGAATGGACCTTATGAAGAGGTCGATGAATGTAAATAACATTATGAATTTATATTGCATAACTATTGAGAGGGGATGTGCTGAAAAAGAGACCACGATGGCGATGGAAGGCACCTGGAAAGGTGGCGTTAACTTCCATCGAGAATTAATACCGTATTTGGACTCCACTGGTCCAGAGAACCAAAAGCGACTCGCTGGCCCTGAATTAAATATCTTGCAGGCTGGTGGGTAGATGGTTTAATGAGGGATGGGATGGGAACCTCACATTCGTAGAGCTGTTAGGCCTGATCAGCGCGAGGGTAACCGCGCCACTCGCAACCTTGCAAAAGGAGAAGGCGTGGGGGTAGAAACGATTGCGAGGGCAGACATGAGGGGAGAAACTCTGGCATTACGCAGAGTGAGTGATAGTAGAGAGGAAGGACTGAAACCTTCGCTCCTGGTCACTGGAAAACAAAGACGCAGTCTCACAACATCATGGTCTCAGCTCGGGGGTGGCTAGTGGTAAATCCATTGGGATTCGCTAAGCCTACGGTTGGGTGGAAAGGAGCACCCCTCTCAGTAGTTGCACTCACTTCTGGTGTTATTTTTGACAAGTGTTTTACATATTGCATCTTGAAATTCATATGCTGACATATATGCTCATAAACTGTGAAATTGTGAATGATTGCAGTAAAGAATGTCTGTGTAGTGTTTTGATAAGAAAGGGTAGATATATACTTATAACAAAAAATGAATGAATTGAATTATGATTGATAAATGAATTTAATTATGCATAAGTTGAACCAAGTTAGACTTCCAGTTCGTTCTTGGGAATTTGCTTCCCCTTATCTGTCTCCAAGAGTGCCCCGGAATAGATCTTTTCACAGAGATTCCCTCCTGGGAAAGGTTTACCAAGAACCTGGAAAAAGGACTTGAATGTGCAAGCCCTAACAACCCCGTACGAGGAGGAATGACCCTCTTAAAATCTCGAAGTAACAGGGTAGGGATAAGTATTAATCGACGGATGAGATCCCGTCGGAAGATCCCCGAGTCATTCACGACCGTTAGATTGACRAAAGAAATAAGGGCATTACATACCTTGCCCCTTTTCCTCTACCTTCGTGAATAGCAAGGAAAATCGGGACCGTAGATCCCCAAGGTCTGTGGGAGTATCTGGACTGTTGGTTTCTTTTTCCATCCATAGAGCAGTGAGAGAGTACACGGCGTGGGACTGATCTGAGTCGTTGGATCTTAGCTAGAGAGCCCGATAGCCGTTGGATCCGTTAGGAGGTGCACAAGGGCGAAAGTCACGAGAGAGGAGTCGGTATCGGGGATTCGGAGTTCAGGGTTTCGAGAGTCCCGATGAAAAAATATTGGGACACTCCTTGGTAAAAATCCCGATATAGATCTAGACAGTCCATCCGTGAACACGTGGCAGAGATCGAGAGTCCATCGGTATTTCAGATACCGGGGATTAGGGTTGACAAAGTGGTCTCAGAGTGGATATCGGGGAGCGTTGTCCATGGATTCGCCGAAATACGGGATCCTGATGCGTGTCTGAGAATTGACCCCAGGTTCCGAGCGAAGGGTCATGTGGATGAAAGAGCCGAGAAAACCTTATCTCGGTCTTTTGGGTTTTCGGATTTCGGGAATCAAGGAAACATAATTCCTTGCAACGGGAATTCCGAAATCGCAAAATGTGAAGCGCCCCTTAAATTTGGATCGTGGTCACTGCCGGTGGTCGCGTGAGGAGAGGGTGTAAGCCAATATGATGAATAGTGCATGAGTTTAATGCACCTAGGAGCTTCCTATTAAGAATCCTGATACTCATACCAGTGAGGTATGAATGATATATAGAACGTGCAAGTAATGCACATGTATGATGTAAGAGTATAAATATACTAAAGGCCCAACATGATGGCCCTGATGAGTGAAACGTGAGGCAATACTTACACTTGCCAAAATTGAATGAATACCATGGATGCATGGTTGACTCCGTTCTGAAGAGTCATGAAGGGTCTGTCTTGAAGGATAGCTTAAAGGGAATGTACTCCATATCCCTAGGAAAATCCAATACAATTAAAGGAAAGAGTAAATGAGTAAGGATGCTCTGTTGTCATGATAAGAGGCAAATGTTTATGCCTTTGCATATCACATGAGAAGGATGGTGACCAATCCTGAGATGATTGATTTTAAAAATAGAAATGTATGTAGGCTATGAAGTATACCTACGATAGCTACATGCAGGCTTAGGATTGTGAAAGTGGTTAAGAACATCATAGATGTAAATTAACAAAGATGCATATTTATATTCCTTAAGGGGAATATTTGGTAGACCACAGAAAAGGCAAACTCAAGGTTGAGGCCATCACAGTGGTGATGGATCTGCAACGAGGAAGTTGCATGCTGAAGGAGTTCCCGATGGAGGAACTGTATAAGGTCTCTATCAGAGGAACATAGTCACAACCCTGATAATTGTTGAAGGATTGGACAATGGGCTGCAAGGCTTGTCCATGTATAAGAATCATGTAAGTAATAGAAGACTAATAACCGAATAGTGACCATTCTGATAACCTAATGGAAGTGTGTAGAATGCACACGTTCCTGACCCATTATGAACAAAGAGTTGCTACTAAAGCATTTTGAAGTATCCTAAGAGTTAGGATGGGCCTAAACCAGGGCTGCTCAGAAAAAGAGCAGTTGTGGAAACCAGTTTGGTTGGTAAGAGGCCAGTAAACCCCTGAGTATGATTAACTGAATAACTGAGTATGTTTAATTGATACAGTTTAGTTGAAGATGTGATTAAGGAAAGGCAGTGAGACCTTAGAGGTAACTTGACTGGGCTGGAAAATCCCCAGGTGTTGACGAAAGAATTGGAGGGAAGGAATAGCCTCAATTCTTTCCTTGCTGTGCATTATGTTTCTATGGAATGAGGAAGTTAGTACATTGATGAATAAAAATGCTTTGACACCATAATAATGATGGTTGTAATGTTGTGAAAATGATTGAGAGCTGTTGTGTTACACTCATGAAAAACATTAAGGATAATGTGATGAAGTGCATACATATATGCTAGACATGCCTCAAAATGTTTTATTAATTAAACGCTATGATATTTTCATTTCAATTTCATGACGATTAATATGCCTACGGTGTATGTCATGAGTAGAAAAGAGTAATATTGGAACTGTTGAGAAAGACAGTTTCCAACAATGAACAACCTCAAGCAGAGGGTGACCATGGAAAGGCTGTGGTTGAAAGGTTGTTAACGGGACTGTGGAGATCCTGCTAAAGTACTACTGATAAGGTAGAGGACAGAGAAAGGGTGCAAGCATCCAAGAACAGGTATAAAGGTATTCGTGCTTGTGTGGCACAGGGTATGTAGGGATTTGGTGAAAACCCCTTCCAAAATATTTATTATTGCATGATGTACTTGAAAATTGAAAGAGCAGTTGTATACCTTGGATACCCGAGTAGGGTATAATTCGGGGAGGATGACCTGAATAATGGAGGCACGAACCTTTGGTACTAAAAGACTGATTGTAACCTTTGGAAGAATTCATGAACTGATATGTCATGAACACATGGACCAGTCAAGGAACGATTGGAAACAAAAGTGCTCATAGATAGCACATTGCTTGGAATTACTCCCAGGAAAGGTATATTTGCATATAAGACAAACAATGGATTCCTCACTGAGGAAGGGGGACCTTCCAACATTTTTACTCACAAGGTATAGGTGTTAGAGAAAATCAAATGTGGGTGGCCATGAGTGTTGGCACCCTGAATATTAATGAAGGCATAATGTGTGGGGGCATTCATGCAAAACTTTTAAGTTAATATGTACTAACTTGGGGTCGTGATCGGCCTATAGCAGGGAGCGTGGATCCTGTTTTAAGAATGAATGAAAAATGACTAAAACCATATGAGGAAAGGATAGGTTAAATCCCAACACCCCATGACCCAGAATCGGTCCTAAAGTGTGACAAACTTGAAATCAATGCAAGAATGCATTGGGTATGAATGTGGCCATGGATAGCGACACATTTGTTAAAACCCTTTGAAATGCTGAATTACGTTTGAATATATATATATATA
>JASDQU010307072.1:208057-222185 GCA_032191745.1 Picea mariana | reverse complement strand
ATTATCTAAAAAATATATCATAACTCATACCATTATCCATCAAACAAACTTGGGTCCATTACCCAAACCTGTGGTCTCCAACTTCTCATGGCCATAACTCTCTAACCGTGAGGAATTATGTGACGTTCCACATACCACCAGAAATGGCATGACAAGCACTATCCATCTAGGATAGGTTCGCCAACAATTTCCTTGATCTTCATCTCATTATTCCTCATACAAGCATGGGTCCTCCAACCATTCTTCTAAGATAACTCAATCCATAAAGCGTCTTCCCGTGAGGGATTTCACCATAAGGGGACCACTTTGGAGTTCATCCATTTGTACACCTTATCAATCATGATAAGACAATAATAATTCATCTATACATTTTTCCAACAATGCATCATATACCAATGGAACCACATCGATCCATCTTCATCATGTATCAATGACAACTCATTGATCCATCTTCATCTATGCATTGTCATCAAGGACAATACATATTATATTACATCAATTATCAATCAATCAATCCTTTGACATCAATCAATCACTTGACATCAATCAATGACATCAATCAATCAAACCATTGGCATCAATGACAACATGATCCAACAGTTTGGCTCAAGAGAATGATTTTAGACATGAAGATGCAATGGATAGAGCCAACACCCCTGCTTTGTGACAATCAAGGGGTGCTCCAACTAGCCAAGAATCCAGTCTTCCATGAGCATACCAGGTGTATTGAGATACATTACCACTTCATTAGATAGCTTGTAGAGGATGGATCTATTGAGCTATAGTACTATCCCATAGAGGAACAAACTACATACATTTTCACCAAGTCTTTGGGTCTTGAAATATGTAAAATTGTGGGATAAGCATGGTGTAGTTAGTACATTAACCATTAATGGAGGGTGTTACAATAAATATCAAATTATTATGATCAATTAGATATTAGACATAGGCATTAATAAAATCACTAGGACTTTAGGCTATTTTATGATTTTATGCTTTATTTAACTTTAGTGTGATTTTTGGTATTTCCCACATTCATAAGTGGATTGACTCAACTAGTATGCAACTCTTTATAATAAAGTTTTTGCTTTCTCATTATTGATGAAATGTTCATTCTCTTTATGTGTTCATGTTATCATTATAGTCATTGACATAATACAAGACTAATATATGTTCAATAGTACAATCCTTTTCTTCCAAGAAACATGTGTAAACTTCTTCCTATCAACAAACACTCTATTTCAAGATTCAATTTCAATGTAACAAATACTATTCATGGTGTATTCACTTGCATAGAAAAGACATAGAAATTAGCACAACAAATTTTTTTTTACAACAATAAAAATGAGCTCATTTTGTTATATATATATATATATATATATATATAACATGCAATTTTCATAATGAATATATATGTTGTCCCATCACATTTATTTCAATAACAATTGAAATAATTGTAACAATTGAAATAATTGCAATGGAGAAAGAAATGTCTATTCACAAGGAGAAAGAAATGTCTATTCACAATGACTATACCTTCATAATGATTGTGATTTCAATATCGACATCCATTCTTACTATTCATAATGATTGTGATTTCAATATCGACATCCATTCTTACTATTGAAGAAAACAAAACTAAGCCAATATATAGAGTTAGATAAATTACATGAAACAAATACACTGAAAAAACAGAACAATAATCGACTAGAATTGGACAAATTTTCCTCTATAGCAACATGATATTCATATATTTGATGTGTCTTGGACCGATCATTATTCACTTCCAACTAAACTATATAATAATTTCCATGAAAAATACAATTTGAAATACAAAATCATTTACTATTGATAAGATTTCTAACACAATTATTTCTTTGAAATATTCTTCTTCCATTGTAAGATCCAATCCAATTCAACTATGTAATACGTGCACAATGCACATATATTTTTGAAAGTATTAAGGTTGGGTTTATTTGCTACATAGTGAAAGATGATCTATGCATACTTTTGGGTTTATTTGCTAGAATGCATACTTTTGGGTTTATTTGCTACATAGTGAAAGATGATCTATGCATACTTTCGTATCTTAAAGCCTAGCAAATTCCAATTATAATAATTGACACTCTTTTTTAAAGCCTAGCAAATTCCAATTATAATAATTGACTCTTTTTTAAAGCCTAGCAAATTCCAATTATAATAATTGACCTTTTTATTATTATTTCCCATTGTTCTATTTTTCATGTTTATTTTATAATAATTTTTTTTTATCACAAAAATATATAATAATGCATATAATAATGTTTATTTTTCATGTTTATTTTAAAATATTTCTTGTATCAAGATGATATAATAATGTATATATAATTTTGTTTTGAAATAGTATCAGAAGAAGTATCATGAAAAAATAAAAAGACAACAAAAACAATATAAAAAGATAATAAAAAATAGAACATAAAAAGTAGTTATTTCTAAATTTCTTATTCACATTGACTATATTCATTTTTATTTAACATTTTATATATATATATATATATATATATATATATATATATATATATATATATACTCAAATACAAACAAATCGTTAATAGCATATTTCCATATTTCTAATACACTGGTATATTTTCATATTTCTCAAAGTAACGAAGTGATATATTTTTATATTTCTTGTATCAAAGTAATGAAGAACATATGTACTCAAATACAAACAAATTGTTAATAGCATATTTCCATATTTCTAATACATATTAACATATTTTCATATTTCTCAAAGTAATGAAGTGATATATTTTTATATTTCTTGTATCAAAGTAATGAAGTATATGATAAAAATATAGAAGTTTTTTTTTTTTCACGGAAAAAGGCGTAATTTTATTCATCCGACCCAAATTTGGGTAGAAAGTTCCCAAAGGGACACATAAGCTGACTAGTAAGCCACAAAGAAAATATAAATACAATAACTGGGAAGAAACCCCAAATAGGCCAAAAAATACGGGTCAAGAAGTCCCGCCACAAAAATAACCCCAAAAAAGCAATCCCAACAAAACCCTAGTGTCTGGATGGACTAGGTCAGAGTGGTATGAAACCCTCACAACAATAGAACCAGATAGCAACAACATCCATGAAAACCTCAACAAAAAAGAAAAGACCAGGAGATGCACACCCTCTCAAAGGACCTCAAAGTGTCACTACTCACCGCACGCCCAAGAATAGGACCTCAAAGATCTGGCACAACCCCTACTAGAAAGGAGAGAAAATCCATCGACAATGACCAATAGGAGCTAGATATGAGCATGCATCAAACCCTGAACAAACCAAAGAAACTAGAGAGAGGAACCACAAACTAGGACGGAACAAATCAGTAGATCTAAGCACCAAGACAACCCCAAATATACGCACTCACTAAGGATGATTCGCCACAAGTATCCTACAGAACCAAAGAAGGATTGGAAAATGGAGGACGTGAGCACCAAAAGGCACCTCTGCCCAAAAGAAAACCCGATCCACGCAAGTAAAGCACGATCTGGGCATTACGAGCCATGCCCACCATCATAGAACCTGTCTCATCCAAAGAAGAGAGCTCGATCCATAGAAATTAGATCAAGAACTCCCCGTAGAGAAAATAGACCCGAAAAAGGACACTACAACAAGGAAAAACACCAAGTAGAAGGAGGCTTCAATATTAAAGGAGAATGTTAGACTATCGCCAATAGCAGAGATAGATCAAGCATCCCGTGCAAGCTTCAGAAGACGAACTGCAGCTAGGCACCGCACGCGGGCTTCAGAAGAAGAAAATGAATAAATTTTTGGGTCTGTGGCTAGGGTTGATTGGTCCAATACATCAATAGAAATATAAAAGTTAATATAGTATATGCACTATTTGTAATTCCTTTTATCAAATATCTTCATACACAATTCATTTTTCAGTATTAAATATATTTAAATCTACTTGGTATAAATATATGAGTAGTTTTTTAAGATTTATTTTTCATGCCAATGCCAATGAAAAAATCATTGTATCTAGAATGTCATACCCTACCTCTTATCTCCTAACTATTCCAAAATATTATTAATATGTGTTTTTCAAATAATTTATTATTATTATTATATAATCAATCTAACTTGGATTTTAAAACCAGTCAAATGAAAAAAAGTAATAATTTTTTTTTTATAAATAGTGTGGAAAAAGCAATACAACAACATATTCCAAAAGGTACATCCATAACCGAAAAAATGCCTACACCATTGATTTCACATATCTACATCTACTTGTCATTAAACCATAATGTATTTTCTTTATCAACTAATTTAGTTCCATTGTACTTGTATTTTTTTCATAATTAACCAGAATACTTACTCCTATGACCATGTCTTGTGTAGAAATTAACTTAAAAAAACATGATAATTTATAGAAAATTTAATACTTTTCAAAAAAAAGAGCCATCTCAACAATAAGAAGCTCAAAGGTAACTATCTCTAAATCATACTGTTTACTAAAAATAAGAATTTTGCATTGTCTAATATTTATTAGAAAATTACATAAGTTTATCGATTTTTACACCATCTAGATCAATGCAAATGTGATACAAATTTTAATGCCATATTTTTTTTCTTTCTTTTTATCTCGAGATAAACTAACGAATCACCTACAAAGAAATAGAGACAACACAATAAATAGAAAGAAAAAAATAACTATTTCTAAATATCATTACCCACACTTCAAATCTTTAATTCTTATTTCAAGCATTAATTTCAATGTAATGCTTATGAACAAACAAAACACACTGACATCTATGCCAATATCAATTGAAGATATCAACAACAACATAACGAGAAATGTATTCCATGGCAATGGAATAATCACGTATAAAATATTCCTGGATAAAGCAAACAAGGCACAAGGATTATTATGTGTAGATTTAATAGATAGTAAAGCTAAAATGACAATAACATTGTTTGTGTCGTTGCAATTTATTGAACAATATTAACATAAGATCCAACCAAATAATGGGAATGGGATTTGTCTCATGAATTTTGAAATAGTGCCAAAAAAAAAAAATGATGCTAGTGATTATGAAAAGACTTTGTTACCGACTAACTTAAGAATTGTAGAAAATACATCTCTTATTTGTACAAAACATGATTTCTTTCTGTATATAACAATGACACAGTTGTTATACATAATAGATCCTTATCTAGTTAGAATAGTGGTTGCTATTAACACATTAACAACAAAAACAAGCATGCAATACTTCCTAGAAATGAAAGACGACAATAATAACGATGACAAAGTGATAATAAAACCAAATCAATTGTTAAATTTCAAATACATAATTTTTGATACCTTTCATATGCAAATTCTTACAAATGTTTTCATATGCATATTCTTACAAATGTTTCCTATGTAATATGTATAATTGCATGACCCATTTTTCCATGATCCATTTTTCCTTGTTTTAGCATCAATTGAAATTTTTTTACAAGAAAAACAATTTTTAATAATATTATTTAAAAATATAATAAAAAACTAAGAAAATCTATTCCAAACTTCCTACTCAACATTTATAAAAACATGAAAAAAAAAATAAAAAAAATTCAACAAATTAATTGATTGAAACTCTAAACTATATAAGCAACATTATAATAAATATTTATAATTATATGTTTATTTTGTTTCTTTACTCTAATAAACTTATTTTTTTAATATAAAGTTGCTACAAAATAAAAATAAATGTAACGACTACAAACATATACTCCAATCCATTTGAACTTGTATGTGAAAGTGTGCTATTTTTTATAACATATTCTAGAATGGTATAAGAAAAAATGGTTCTATACCAAATGTCAAGAAAGATGTCCATTCACAAACTGAAAGTGTTTAAAATATATAATACATACATTTTTCCCTGTCTTGGCATCAATTGAAAAAAAGTTGCAAGAATTTAAAAATATAGTAAAAAACCAAGAAAAGTTATTCAAACTTCTTAGTCAACATTTATAATAATATTGAAAAAAAATAAAAAAAAATTCAACAAATTGATTGTCCAACCTCTAAGTTATATAAGCAACATTATACATAAAAAAATTATAGTTATATGTTTCTTTACTATAATGAACTAATTTTTTTAATGTAAAGTTGCTACAAAATAAAAGTAACTATAACCACTACAAACATATACTCCAATCCATTTGAACTTGTATGTGAAAAGTGTGTTATTTTTTGATAACATATTCTAGATTGGTATAGAAAAAATGGTTCACTATACCAAATGTCAAGAAAGATGTCCATTCACATATTGAAAGCGTTTAAAATATATAATGCACACTACAAATAATGTTTCAAATTGCATATTCATAGGTGAACATCTGGAAAAAGTTTTTTCAAATTAAAAAAATATCAAATATCTCACTTGATAACTACAATCAAGATGAATTGACCAGAATTGATTTGTTGGATAATTTCAATCAGCACAAACACATTCACATAAAATTATTTCAATGTAATTGTACATATAGAATAAGATATAAGAGTGCAGGACCATCTCCAGTCGGGTAGGACCAACTCTAATATGGAAAATGCACACGATGAAACTAGTTGTAGAGGTCTTCACATTTCATAGCTAGGCTAGGGTAAGAATAATAATAAATGTGTCATGCTACATATTCATTATTTTTTACATTATGATAGTCACTTTTTGCTCCTACTTATTCACACTAGAGCGAGACCTTTTAAAACCATATATTGCACATATGGTTTGAGATTTACATAATGACTAATAACCACCAATGACATGGATAAAATAAAATTAAATAGATTCTCTAACTCCATATTGAAATGCTACTTTGTATGTTTATATTTGCAATTGAAATGCTACTTTGTATGTTTATATTTGCATGCTTTATTATAGAAACACTGCTTTGTATGTTTATTTTTTCTTTTGTCTTATTATAACATTTGCAAATGCAAGGCGTTTCCTGCTTGTTAGCTTCTTTTCGTTATCCCCATGAATTGCTCTTGATCTTGCCTACCCTATTATTACTATTTGTGTTCTTACCTATGCTTGTCTTGTCTAGGATTACCTACACCTTCTTGGACTTGCCTAGAGTTTGGACTTGTGTCTTGGTCACTATTATTGCTATGGTCATTCTATTTTGTTTTCCTGCTTGTTAGCTTCTTTTCGTTATCCCCATGAACTGCTCTTGATCTTGCCTGCCCCATTATTACTATTTGTGTTCCTACCTATGCTTGTCTTGTCCAGGATTACCTACACCTTCTTGGACTTGCCTAGAGTTTGGACTTGTGTCTTGGTCACTAATATTGCTATGGTCATTCTATTTTGTTTTCAACTACTATCTATTGTACATGTAATACCATTAGTGTTGTCATATTAAATGAAAATTTCTATTATGATGACTAAAATATGTATGATGTATTATTCAAAACAATTTTGTGATGTTCCAATCTTCAAAAATAATACCATCATAGTGATTTAGGGAAGTTGATTGATTTCACTCCTACTTCAAAACTAGACTTCAACCTATTGAATGCTCTCTTTGTCTCCATTAAGCAATGACAACTCCAACAAACTTTCACATGCTAACAACTCATCCTTACTCTTCCCTTGGCCTTAATTTTTCCACCAATTCTATACTTATCAAATAATTGAAGCCTTATTGCTCAACTTACATAATGTGCACCACGATGTGCTCTAGGAACTTCTCGATCAATGTTCCACCATGGGTTCCTATGAAAACATCATAAGAAGTGATAATTAGAATCCATGAAAACATTACAGGAACTGATAATTCTATACATGTCTTTTAGTTGCGTGTTTAAATTAGGTGATAGCCCTGAACATTTTATTTAATGAGTATTGGAATATGTATTTCTTATTGCCATATTCAAAAGGCTTGTTGAGAAGATTTTAAAAATATGTTATTGCATTTTTGTTTCAAGTCTCAAGTGAGCACAAGATCAACCCACATATCCCCCATGAGTGATCTGTAAACTGCCATGGATATTCTACTGGAATAGTTTGTCACAACAAATCTTGTAATGCTTTGAAATATTATACTATGCAAACTAATTTTCCATAGATCTCAAATTAATTGATTAACAAATTTTCTTGAATTTATGAAATAACTAAAATATGAAAATGAAGGAAACGAACCAAAGAACATGCCATCCACAAAAAAATGAACACAATATATATCATGGGAAACCCAATATGGGAGAAAACCTAGCTATAAGGTGAGGCCTATGCTTTTCTCTCTTTTCTTTAGTTATGGTAATGGAAATACAAAGAAAGAGACACTCACCATGGAGTTTCCTTTGACATTGTGGCCTGTATGGCTGCTATAGAATATTTCCCCCCTCTATTATACTCTCAAAATACCACTCCTGGCTGATTTGCTCAACTATGGAACAAGCACAATGCTACATAATGGAACCCCCTTCTCTTCCTAGCAACCCAATATTTAACATAGCTTGATAGTCGTCTAGGGTTAGGGTTTTGACTTCCTCAACCCTCAATTAGTGATAAGGTTAGGAACTTCTAGAATCTCATTGAAAGTACACATGTGTCTAGCCCCATATGTGTGAGTAATGGGGATTGACATGGCATCCAATCATACCATGGTGGTCAATAAGGTAGTTCAACTTGCGAGAGACATAACTTTTGCATACGAGCTCCGATTGAGGCAAATTTTGCACCATTGGAAAAATCTTTTTGTATAGATCAATGCCAAGGGTGTTGCATAGGTTTTTAATGTTGTAACCCCAAAAAACGTTATTTAATTCCTCAAATTGGCTTCAAAAGGTTATGGACCCCAATTTTCCAAACTGGGACCTGCCACTAAAATGGCCTTGCTAGCCGATTCCTCCAATATTTTCCACCCAGAAAGTACCAAGATAGATGAAAAATTATAGGATGATCTAATTCAAATCAATGAGAATGGGATCCACAATAAGATCACACTATTTATGATCCAAGGAAGTCATTAATATTTGTTAAAATGTATTGAACTACATCCCAATTGAAGGTGAACACTGAAATGAGCATACCCAATCATAAGATAAGGCAACTATTGTGATTACAATAATGAGATTTGTTAAAAATGTTGTGAAGTTTTTGGTGGTGATTTCACAATAATATTTTCAATTTTCTGATTTGTTCAATATTCATCCTTTTCTTTGGTTATTTTTTGTTGAATACAGTGAAGTGTTTTTTGCTTCTCTCTACAGATAAGAATGGAGATATCCTATTAGTTTTAAGTCAAAGTCTTCCAATGCTAACAATTTGGGTGGGATGGAAATGCTTATCCTTTTCTATGAGGCCATCCTTAACCATCATCCTTGGGTCTATGCTTAAGGCTAAGAGTGCCATAGCTAGTTGTTTATGCACCCACCTTGAGTTATCTTCCTAGAAGATATTCATTTATATTGCTTGAAGAATCAAAAGTTAAATGAGTGAAGCAACAAAATACTACAAAATGTTAATGATTGTGAAAAGCAACAAAATACTATAGCTTGAACATCAAATATCATAACTTCTTTGAAACAAAAGTAAAATTATAAGCCAAAAAAACTTACCTTAAAGGACAAGGAAGGGACTAGCTCCTATGCAACTGTGCCATCTGACCTTTCTTATTACACAACCCAAATCCACATTGTGTTCCTTTTCAGAACCACTGTTACACCCTCTTATGGCCAACATCCCTTGAGGTCACCCAATCACAAACCCCATGACCTAGTTAGATTAACACATTAAGGTAACATCATTATAGGATGCCCATCCAATCATATGTTAATCCTTTTCCACATTAGAAAAGGACCTCTGTATAATATCTATATTTTTTGTGTTTTTCTATAAGAAGTTTTTATGCCATGGGTTCTATTTCCATGTATGTAGGGCACTGGCAATGGCATCATTTCTAAAACATCATTGGTGGCACCCTATCAGGTATATTATCTCCAATGGGATTTAGTTATTGGCTTGCCATATGTAACAATTGCATTTTATCAATTGCCACCCTTTGAACTTTCCATAGGTTTCACTCTATCTTGGCAAGTGGCCTAGCCCATCCTTACTGCATTTCACCCTTTCCCTGTGATAGTAATCCACCTACATGGGTCACCTTGGATCAATACCTCATTGCATATTGGAACCCATGCCACCATTTCCCCATTTAAGATTGGGAGTTTGTATAGTCTACATCTTAGAAATAGCCTCATTGTTTTTCTCACCATTATGATGGCTTGTTCCCTAAGCTCCAAAGAAGTTTGTATCATATGGGCATATTCTATAGTTCTTTATCACATGTCACTATCCCAATGCCTCATCTATAGTATGAAAACCATTTTTGTTTTTACGCCTCCATTCATCATCCCCTCAAGGATATTTGCATTATTGTCCCCACCTTGGTTGCTTCCATTCACCACTATTATTTCCACCATACAAAATATGTTCACTTGTTTTAATTTTGGGGAACCTATCTTCTCACTCATAAAATATCTAGATTCATTCATTATTTTAGGAAGAATTCATAGTGCTCCTTCAACACCACCATTTTACATACTTTTTTTTATGGCAATAGTCCTTAGTCGCCCATGTTTAATTATATCTACATTAATTCAACCTTTTGTGTCTAAAACTCTATTCGTATCAATACTACATTCACTATTGATATAGTTCAAAGTCATTTTTGAGTCACCCTCATCTTGGTTTTTCACTTTTGGCCATTAATTATATTTACCCCTAAGTTCTCATCATAATCCCCTTGCTTATCTTTAGCTCTCACTCTTGGTGTTGTATAATCACTACCATGTCAACCTTTCCTTCACGCTTTGAATAAAAGAAGTATTGAGTCCCATTTTCATTAGATTAATCATCAAATGCTATCTTAGTATCAATTTGTCACATTTTCTACATGATATGTTGCACCCTGTGCCAGTTTCCTGGGGTTCCTTTATACCTTTATTCTAGAGAACCTTCCCCTATTGACATCAACATATCCATTCTAGGGGCTTGGTGTAGAGACTTTTTGTACCTTCGTTGCATTCACTTTATTGGTGGCTCACTTCTAATCAAGAAATGAGAGCCATCATTGCTCCATAACTTGGTATTTTCTCATGTGCTCAACTCCAACTCATTATCACACAGTTGAGATTTGTACACATTGATGGTTCTAGTCTTCCAGTTCAATTTGAAGAGCACTAGGCATGTATCGCTCTTTTTAGTGTTTTCTTAGCCTCTTCTATGGGATTTGACCTTCAAGTTTCTCCCTACATTTTCCAACCAATGTTGGATCTAATTTCCTATCTCTAGTTGCAAATCTTGAGATTTGTTTAGATTTATTTAATAGTTTTCAAGTCTCCAATTTGAGCTTTCCTACACTGAGATCTTACTGGATATCAAGCCCCTCTTGTTGCTCAGTAGGGATTCTGTGGTTTTTCACCCCCCTCTACGGCTAGTGTTCATTCATGTGTATTCAAATAGGATGTAGTATTGAGTATGCTTATGCACTTTGATATAGCCCCATGTTGTCATGATCCCGTATTATATTGTATTGTGGCATGTTCACGATTTTGATCCCTAATGTTGCCTTGATCCTATGTTGTATTGATTTGCGACATCTTCATGATAATTGTTAATTAAATAATTTTTGAGGTTTAAAATGGGTCTCATAAGGAAAATAATAAAATAAAGGTAAAATAATAAAATAAGAGTTGTGAATTTTCAAAGGGAAAGAAATAAAACTACCTTTTTAATCATATTTTTGACTTATCTCCTTATAGGTTACTCAAATTTCAAGTGTAGGTACTCCTTGGATGCATAATTTAATTCTACATGTTAGTAATGATTACACTTGAAATTTGAGTAAACCTATAAAGAGATAAATCAAAATATGATTATAAATGTAGTTTTTTTCTTTCCCTCCAAAGCTATTTATCCTTATGGTTGACATAATCATCTTGAATCCTATTGGTTCTCTTAAATTTGATATTGATATCACATTTTTCGTTTTGAGGCCCTTTTCTAACCTCAAAATTTCTCTAATGATACTTTTCTCATTGATATTGAGATCATGTATAAACCTCACGTATGGTTTTTGTTTTCTAAGTGGTTCTCTTGAGCTATCTATGGGTGGTCCCCCCTCTTTAGCCACACAACTCCTTATTTGATCCATTTCATTTTTTGGGTAAGAAACCATGATGTATTTTGGATATATGAACTACTCCTATCTTCACACAATAAGGGACAACTATTATTGGCCAATTTTATCTCACCTATACAATTTGAGTATTTTTTCTCGAATACAACACTATTGTAATAATAACCTACATTATGCATCCTATCCATCATCATATGGCCTTATGGTACCTCACTTAGTCGATTCAACCCATGATTTGGCCATTTTCTTAGGCACATAGATCATTCCCCTTTTTCTGTGTGCAACACACAGAAAATCCCTCAATTTATATGAGACCCTTCTTAAATGAAAAAAAATGACTATTCAATAGATCATTATTGTACTTATTCTTGTTTATTAAGGCATAGTGGGTACATGTGGACCTTGTCAAAACCTCATTTCCTTAATACAATTGATTTAGTCTTCTGTGATGTCCACTAAGCTTATAATTCTCATTAATACAATGAGAGAGTTCACATGGAAACTAGATCTAAAGGGAGGGTTCACTATCCACCTACAAATAAAGGTATTTGGGTTGGATTTTCGAGAACAAACAACAATACTATGCTGTCAAAATTCCCTTAGAGATACTCGAAACCATCATTCTTGTCTTGCCACTATTGATAGTTTCTTTCATATTAACTAGCTTCCACCATTGTCCACCACAAAGGGAGTTTTCCTCTTCTTATCTATATTTTGAGCTTGAGTAGACAATGAAACAAATAACCGTCCAAACGAGAGGCTTTGGGGGTCAACTTGCTACAATAAATCCATCTCTTTAGGTGTATTACTATGGATCTCTCTTGCATTATTTGGAGTTAATACAAGCATTTTACTTTTCCCATCAAAGTCTATGCTTAAATGTTAGATTATAGTATTGTTATTATTTGTCTTGCATTTTTTCATAAGCCAAGGTTTGATATTATGCTTGCATGTGATCCTTTAGTATTACTTTAACTTGAATTTTCATTATTTCCTATATTTAATTTCAAAACCAATTATATTAGGTTTTTTTTCTCACTTATTTCCCAGATTACCCACAACACTAATTTATAAAACTAATGTTTAATTAGATGGTCCTACTGCTACCTCAATTAACCATCTTGATATTTTTTAGTTGGATATTTGCTTGGTGAATAATTCATTCATTCTGCCATGTTTGGGATAGTAATCCACCTTCCCCATCTATTAGACTAATAAAATTTCCACTTGGTTGATGATGCCTCACATCCTTCCTAAAATGATGTTTAGTAAACGAGATCCCAAGGGGTATCAATGTTTGCGTTTCAAGGAAATATGATTGATAATGGATAACGCATATTTATAGAATGGGAAAAATTGTGTTATGACATTATTGGTATCAATTCAAGATAAATCTTAAGTTTTATAGTTTTTTATAAAACTATAAACTTCCAATTTTGAGACTTACACAATTATTTTGGGTGAAATTTTTAATGGGTTATGAAATTTTGTTTATTTTTAATATTTTTAAGATATTTTTAATAAGCTAAAGAAGATAAAAAATGAAGTTCTTAGGTGAAAGTTATGCTCTTAAGAATTTCATTATCGCTTTTTCCACTGCAATACCGTGTGGATGCCATATCAACTTTGTTACTCTCACATGTGGAGCTAGTTGCCTTCTATATGACCTATAACCTTAACTTTATTTGTAAGGAGGGGAACCAAAATCCTAACCGTAATGGCTAAGAGGAGTTATACCTTTAGATGCTAGGGTAGAAAGGGGTTATGTTCCTATTGCACTAGTTTCCTATTCCATATCTGCATAGTGCAAATGAGAGACATAACATGGTAGAGGATAGGAAGAAGGAAAACCTATAAAAGTTTGTATTGGGAAACAATGTCTATTTAGTCCATAGTTATTATTATCTCTCTTTATCTCTCTCTCTCTCTCTCTCTCTCTCTCTCTCTCTCT
>JASDQU010307072.1:154992-202850 GCA_032191745.1 Picea mariana | reverse complement strand
AGTTTGGGCCTACAAAAATCCTCATGAGATTGGGATTATGGATATATATATATATATATATATATATATATATATATATGTTTTTTGTTTCTTTTCCCAATCTTAGAGCTCAACATTTCTACAATTTGTTTCGAGGTCATAATAAGCTTTCCAACCACTAATGATTCTTTTCTTGAAATTTTGGTTCTATTTCAAATGGGAATTGAAATCAATACTAAAGTACTTGTAAGATTGCACCTCTTCAAGGGTGTTACGTCCATACAAAATTAAAGGAAAAATTATTTTCTTATATTCAATTATCATAATATTGGTTTTATCTATATTAATGGTAAGCTCATAATTTGTGCAGACTCACTAGAGAGATTTGAGTTTTCTTTAAAGATATTCAATAGTTTTTGCAAGGAGAATGCTATCATTAGCATATAGAAGAAGGATGACAATGAGTTAGACGATTTTAATACCACTGCATCCTCCTCTTCAAAAAATTGCTCAATTTTATCAATATAGATGCCAATAATGATGGGAGAAACAAATCACCCTTGCTTAGCACCAATATCAAAATTAATTTTCCTAAACCACTCATTATTATGTTGAACCTCAATAGTAACCTTTTTGTAGAGCCTAATAATAATAGCACGTAGCTCATGAGGGAAACTCAACACTCAATAAAAATAGAGCAATGAATATGTCACACTCATTCTCATAAATGAATTTACATTCCCCTTATTATACCTATCACCAGGCATGGTATATAACATTTGTTCAACATTGAATGCGAATTAATTTCTTAGTTGGACCAAATATTTTTGCATCTTTTCCATATTTTCACATTATAGATCGGATTTTATGATTATTTTTCAATATTTAAATTTATTTATGTATCATACTATTGGATGATCAAATTGAAGTTTTATTGTGGAGCCGACATCGACCTTTTTGGGATTGAAGAGTTATTTTTAATGTGTTCTTATCCCTCCATCCGTTAGTCTTTAATGTTTGGAAAATATATTGTCCTCTTTAATTCGTTTGGCAGACACCCTGACACTCTACATGGTAGTCGATGCAGAGCTATGCAGTTCATGCGCTGGGCCATTCCCTCTCTGCTCCTAACCACCTCACCGCTTGGAAAGCCAAAGGGAGGGGGGAAAAGGAAATAGTGAGTTCACCCACTTGTAGCAACACCATATATAGATGTTGAAGTGAACCTAAAGAAACCTTGTAACTTCCTTATTGCAGAGAAGAGGAAGCCAACCATGTAACACCCTCATTTTCAAACCTGAACTAGCGATATATATATATTGTAAATGTTATATTTGGCCGAGAGCCAAGTGATGTATATTGTGAACATAGCGTATGGTCGAGAGCCAAAGCCATTGAATAGGTGAATGATGCAAATTGAATATAATGAATAAAATGTATTGCCAACTACAGATGAACATGGATGAATATTTTGGGGCTAAGTATCCACAAGAGAGGGTTGGGGTCCAAGGGGGAGAGTTACCCATATCTATTAAAACAAAATCCATTTCTTATTTTTCTCTAAATTATCCTTACCATGAACCTTCCATTAGTTGTTGAGTGTTCTAGAGACCAATCATTGAATTCATGTAAGAGGGTTGGTGTGAGAGTCACTTCCCATAGTTATTGAGAGCATGGAGGTTGAGTAAATCAATCTTGGGAAAGAGTGCAAGTCAAGCAACCAAGAGAAAGGGAGGAAAATTGGTATGGATAGGAGACCAAAATTATCCATTGACATTTTTTGTATGCATAGATGTTTTTACATGGAGTTTTCTGGACAACAATGGAGTTATGAGTGCTGAAGCTTGAAGGTAGTTGTTGTGGACATGTCTGTCTGCTGTTTGGAGCTGAAATATCGTGAAGAAAGAGGCCTCATGCCTAGGAGTGACGTGCTTCTCGAAATTCACTGAGGAAACACATGTTTTGTTGCTAGGTGAATTTGTGTTTGCCGCTGTAGAATTCTTGAGGTCCTAGCAAGTAAAATTCCTATCCAACCTGTGCTGGAAGCCCTAGAGGGAAGTGGAAAGGTCCAAGGGACTATGAGCAGTGAAGGGGGATTCCATCCCTTGGGTTGTACAGGTTGAGGGGAAGTGAGCTGGTTGAATAGAATTAGCTATGAGTTTAACTACTTAGAGGGGAACATTAGACAACCTTAGGGACCAAAGTCTATTGTGGATTCATAGCCCCATATTAGGGGTGTCCAACTGTTGAGAACTGGAAAAACAATGCTATGGTTGGGAGTAGCATCCGTCCACTGTAACAATTTGCATACTTGTATAAGATAAGTGTTATTATATGATGTGTTGATGTGTTAAATGTTGATATATATTTGCTATGCATTTTAATTTGAGTTATATTGGTTATAAATGCTTGTTAGGAGCATAATGATGTTTTTTTTTGACTAGGGAAATCAACAACTAGTCGGGCGTGTACTCACGTGACACATGGTTGTGTTATTCGACTACTACCACTATAACCCCTCACGCGACACACAAGGCTAGTTGAGGGTTTCGAACCGATGACTTCACATAACATGGTGCCTTAATAGTACACTCTATCACAACTTGTTCTACACCTCGGGGGCCATAATAATGAATTTCAATCCATGTTCATATGCTTAAATATTGTTGTATGTTATTTAATTTCTTCTATGCACAATTAATCAATTGTAATTACATTTTTAAGCAGTATAGATATCTACTTGAGTTTAGTTGTCATGTTGTGTGACTATTTCTGCATTTTGATTTAGTATCATAAATTTTATGGGATCATTTTAGCAATGACTTGAACCACTAGGGGGATGGGTACATTACAAAGTGGTATAAGAGATATTGGTTCAACACTGGGCCCATATGGGATAAAAACCAATGTGAATTTGAGTAAATTCGTTGTTGCAGACTTTGGTTGGTGCGAATTTGGGGGGGGGGGAATCGGGAGAAAATCAGAGTCAAATCCCCAAATTCATGGTCAAGATTCATGTTTAAATGAATAAAAAATGTTTAAGGAGTTTAATGGAACCAATATGCAAATTTGTAGAGCCGAATTTGACTTGGAATGGTCAAATTTTCACATTTTAATGGCCACTGCAAAGTTACAGGCAATTTGTAAATTGATGGTCGAGATCGCGTGTGATCGCGAGATCAATTGTTGAGATTAACATTGATAAATTTAATTTTTTTTTAGGATTTGACCGTTTATAAGGTCGAACAAATTAATGGCCGAGATTCAATTTCGACAGATTGAAATTTGAAGGGACTGACGACCTAGATTCACCTAGACTGTGATCAAAATTTTCTAAGTGTTGGAGTTCATCGAAATATTTCTCCAATGGTCGATGGTTAGATCAACGATATTTGCGGAGGGTTTGGAGTTCGCCAACTGAACTCACTGATGGATTATTGTCGGATCAATGAGCTTGGTGAAGAGTTGATTTTGACCAAAAGAAGTTTTCGATTGCCGACGACCGATGGCCGAGGATTGACAGTTTTTTGGTCGAAAAATTTCTAAGGGACAAAGTTCACCAAAGAAACTCATCGATGAATGATGAATTGGGGATTGACATATCCCAAAAAAGGTTTCATGCGTCTAGGGGGACTATAAATTGCCGATGATTGACGAATCGGGGATCGACAGATTGTGACGAGAGTTTTCATTTGTCCAAGAGAAGTGGTCGATCATTGATGAAGGAAAAGAGGATGATAACGTCATCATCCACATGTAATGCCACGTCAAAATCCATGTGTCATGCCATGTCACCCAAGTTTTCACCTTAGGATGATGTGTCATGCCACATCACCATCCACATGTCATGCCACATCAGCCTAGAAGTGGCCGACGACTAATGGTCAGGTCAACCGATTTGGGGAAGTGTTTTTTATAGTCATCGGGGATCAATGATCGTCGATGGGATGATGGTTAGGCATCGACCAAATTAATAAGTAGTTTTCATTCTCCAATGAATATCACTGATGACTGACGGTCGAATTGACCAATT
This sequence comes from Picea mariana, assembly GCA_032191745.1. NCBI lineage: Eukaryota > Viridiplantae > Streptophyta > Pinopsida > Pinales > Pinaceae > Picea > Picea mariana. The sequence continues at coordinate 198,838 of JASDQU010307072.1, read as the reverse complement.
TAGAGTTGTGTGAAAATTGGTCATTGGGGAGTTGGGACGATGGCTGACGGTCGGGTTGGCAGTTTGGGGAAAGCGTTGTGCGCATCAAAGGAGGACATCGGTCACCGATGGATGTTGTAGAACATATTAATGGATCAGAATCCAGGTGATTTGAGATCAACAACTTAGATTTAGAGGGTTGTTATAGTAGTAAAACAATCAATTTTATGTTAAATTTTGTGGTTTTTGAAGGTCATTAACTTGCAGGGGAATTTTGAAGCCTCAAATGACAATTTTAGGAAATCAAAACCCATGAGTAAAGATTGTACAAATGTACATTTTTTCTTGGCAGCTAAAATATAATAACTCGGAGAGAGCTATCCAATGAGCTAAACTATTCACAAAATGGAGCTCGTATGAGAAAGTTACAACCAAAATAGTAAGGGTAAAAATTTTGGCACCAGATTACTTCCGGAGGGCGTAACTCCTTGCTTTGAAGTCCGTTTGGGGGACAAGAGTAGTCGATGGAATTATTATGACCCATAGAATCCATCAATGGAGTCATAATTGGGTTAAGGGTACCTTAAAAATGTGTTGGAAGAGAACCAATACACTTGTAGCATGCATAGATAAATTGGGTAAAACAACCTAAACTTCTTCAGACTATAACTTTAAGCTCGAAGCTCGGTTTTGAGAAAATGAATAGTTGTTGAAAAGGTATTGAGGAGGAGAAGACATATATCCTCCCAAAATTTTGGATTGGATTCTAAAATTTTCTTAGAGGTTAATAAATTAATTCGAGAGTTACTTATTTAACATGTTAATATGGAAAGATATCAATAGATTCATGACCAACTATTTTAAATAGTGATTAGGAGAACCTTTCATAAAGCGTAGTTAGAACTATACAAATCATTTTTCCATTTTTCATTAGTTCCTGCACGTAAATCAAAGTGAAGTTTTAACCAAAGTTTTTATATGTTTGGTTTAACATTTCATTTTTGAATGAATGTTTTAATCTTTCATTTCATGTTTTATTGTAAGTTTGAATGAGTTGAGGTCTTATTTAGTGTATGAATCGGTTTGTTATTTTTCATCACTATTCCTATAGGTAGTCCAAGAAATTTTAACCAAAGTTTTATAAAACTTCATTTTTTTAATCCAATTTGAGGTTTTTTTGGTTTCATATCGAGGCTATTTTGACCCATGTCATTTGGATGCTACGTGTTCAATAATTCTCCTTTTTATGCTTCTTGATACTTCTATTTCCACCTTTCCTCTTGGATTCCAACTAGTATCCATTTCCTCCTTTCTTCTTAGCTTCCAACCAACGTCCATTTCCTCTTTTCCTCTTGGCTTCCAACCAATGTCCATTTCCTCTGCTCTCTAAAAATCAACGTGCTTAGAACCAACATACAATTTTGATCATAATCTCGTTCCACAAGTTTATCTTTAAAAAAATTTATATATTAAAAAAGTAAGAGATTTAGAATTGTTATTACAAGACAAGGTGGATGAAATTGACACTTAAAGAAGATTTGAATAAACCAATAAGTTCATATTGAGCAATAATTGGCTTGGGTAAATGAATTAATCATAAATTATTCCCTGAATGAACTAGATGATGGTAGGAAAGGGAATGTTATAATTTAAGTCTTGGGCATTAGTGGGGAATTTTTTTTATCACCTCATATACTTTATTTTTGATGAGCACGATCGATCAAGCATGATTAGATCATACTGAATCCATTTAAAATACTCCCCTTTTCAATGGAGTTATCAAAAATGAATTTCGTCATGAATATGATATTTTCAAATATTTTTTTAGCAAAGTAAAAAAAACAAAATTTACCATGTATATCAACAAGATTATCATGTACAAAATTAATAATAAAGTCATCATTTAAGAAAATTATATTAATTTTGTATTAAAATCAATAATGTTAAACTAAAATTAATAGAATTATATGATAATTTGTTTATCAACAATACAAGATTATTGATTTTAGCGGAGTTTACATTCTGACTATAGTGATGATTATGTTTATCATCTCTTAATATCAATAAGTTATATTAGACAAATAAATAGAATTTGACTAAATATTCTTTAGAATGCCATTTTTATGTTTGAGTATGATAGAAATGAAAATACCAAAATCATAATGATTTTCATAAGTAAGGAGGTATCAGAGAGTAGTTAAGTTATGATATTTATTAAAGTTATGCCTTATATTATTAAAGGTAGGGAATGTTAAAAGGAAATGGTGCTTACGATCAGTAACACAAATTTTATAAATTCACTTATCCTAAGGTGTTTTTGGGTTAGTTTAGTGACTCTTTTTACTATATAGGTCATAATCATTGGTCTCGATTCTAACAATATTCATTTTATTATTTTTGTTCAAAATATTGAAAAAATAGTTTACATTAGAGAAATTAGGATTTATAAAATATTTGAAGTATTTCAACCTCTTAGAAATGTTTTCATTGTCATTCTAGGTCTTATCTTTAAATTTCACATGGATTTAAGATTGAATATTGTTGATATTAGTAATTTGATTGTTTTATTTTATGTTCCAATAGTTTATCCAAGCCTTGGAGTCTCTAGCCCAAGCTCTTTTAAGCCCTTGGTAGCCAATAGCCATATTAGAAGTAATAACATTGAGCCTATATTTTCTTATCTTGAGAAATTTGCGCTTATAATCTAAATATTGAATCATGGCTTTAGAGTCCACACAAGTAGATCCAACTTTAATAAAAAATATGGGTTATGAGCATTGCATTTAATTTTAAAATTATATGTTATGAAGTAATTTTGGGCTTGCTCAAAGTAATTTTGGGCTTGCTCAATTTTATTCCCAATCTCATGAGGAATTTTGTAGGCCCAAACTTGATGTCCATAAAGAATAATCACGATAACTAAAGTGTTGTATATATATATATATATATATATATATATATTCTTTTCCCAATCTTAGAGCTCAACATTTCTACAATTTTTTTCGAGACCATAATAAGCTTTCCAACCACTAATGATTCTTTTCTTGAAATTTTGGTTCCAGTTCAAATGGGAATTGAAATCAATACTAAAGTACTTGTAAGATTGCACCTCTTCAAGGGTGCTATGTCCATATAAAATTAGAGGAAAAAATATTTTCTTATATTCAATTATCGTAATATTGGTTTTATCTATATTAATGGTAAGCTCATAATTTGTGCAGACTCACTAGAAAGATTTGAATTTTCTTTAAATATATTCAATAGCTTTTGCAAGGAGAATGCTATCATTAGCATATAGAAGAAGGATGACAATGAGTTAGATGATTTTAATACCACTGCATCCTCCTCTTCAAAAAATTGCTCAATTTTATCAATATAGATGCCAACAATGATGGGAGAAACAAATCACCCTTGCTTAGCACTAATATCAAAATTAATTTTCCTAAACCACTCATTATTACGTTGAACCTCAATAGTAACCTTTTTTTAGAGCCTAATAATAATAGCATGTAGCTCATGAGGGACACTCAACACTCAATAAAAATAGAGCAATGAATATGTCACACTCATTCTCATAAATGAATCTACATTCCCCTTATTATACCTATCGCCAGACATGGTATATAACATTTGTTCAACATTGAATGCGAATTAATTTCTTAGTTGGACCAAATATTTTTGCATCCTTTCCATATTTTCACATTATAGATCGGATTTTATTATTATTTTTCAATATTTAAATTTATTTATGTATCATACTATTGGATGATCAAATTGAAGTGTTATTGCGGAGCCGACATCGACCTTCTTGGGATTGAAGAGTTATTTTTAATGTGTCCTTATCCCTCCATCCGTTAGTCTTTAATGTTTGGAAAATATATTGTCCTCTTTAATTCGTTCGGCAGACACCTTGACACTCTACATGGTAGTCGATGCAGAGCTATGCAGTCCATGCACTGGGCCATTCCCTCTCTGCTCCTCACCACCTCACTACTTGGAAAGCCAAAGGGAGGGGGGCAAAGGAAATAGTGATTTCACCCACTTGTAGCAATACCATAGATAGATGTTGAAGTGAACCTAAAGCAACCTCGTAACTTTCTTATTGCAGAGAAGAGGACACCAACCATCCAACATCCTCATTTTCAAACCCAGACTAGCGATATATATATTGTAAATGTCACATATGGCCGAGAGACAAGTGATGTATATTGTGAACATAGCGTATGGTCAAGAGCCAAAGCCATTGAATAGGTGAATGATGCAAATTGAATATAATGAATAAAATGTATCGCCAACTGCAGATGAACATGGATGAATATTTTGGGGCTAAGTATCCACAAGAGAGGGTAGGGGTCTAAGGGAGAGAGTTACCCATATCTATTAAAACAAAACCCATTTCTTATTTTTCTCTAAATTATCCTTACCATGAACCTTCCATAAGTTGTTGAGTGTTCTAGAGACCAATCATTGAATTCATGTAAGAGGGTTGGTGTGAGAGTCACTTCCCATAGTTATTGAGAGCATGGAGGTTGAGTAAATCAATCTTGGGAAAGAGTTCAAGTCAAGCAACCAAGAGAAAGGGAGGAAAATTCGTATGGATAGGAGACCAGAATTATCCATTGACATTTTTTGTATGCATAGATGTTTTTACATGGAGTTTTCTGGACAACAATGGAGTTCTGAGTGCTGAAGCTTGAAGGTAGTTGTTGTGGACATGTCTGGCTGCTGTTTGGAGATGAAATATTGTGAAGAAAGAGGCCTCATGCCTAGGAGTGACTTGCTTCTCTAAATTCACTTAGGAAATACAAATTTTGCTGCTAGGTGAATTTGTGTTTGCAGTTGTAGAATTCTTGAGGTCCTAGCAAGTAAAATTCCTATCCTACCTGTGCTGGAATCCCTAGAGGAAAGTGGAAAGGTCCGAGGGACTATGAGAAGTGAAGGGGGATTCCATCCCTTGGGTTGTACAGGTTGAGGGGAAGTGAGCTGGTTGAATAGAATTAGCTATGAGTTTAACTACTTAGAGGGGAACATTAGCCAGCCTTAGGGACCAAAGTCTCTTGTGGATTCATAGCCCCAGCTTAGGGGTGTCCAACTGTTGAGAACTGGAAAAACAATGCTACAGTTGGGAGTAGCGTCCATCCACTGCAACAATTTGCATACTTGTATAAGATAAGTGTTATTATATGATGTGTTGATGTGTTAAATGTTGATATATATTTGCTATGCATTTTAATTTGAGTTATATTGGTTATAAATGCTTGTTAGGAGCATAATGATGTTTTTTTTTGACTGGGGAAATCAACAACTAGTCGGGCATGTACTCACGTGACACATGGTTGTGTTATCTGACTGCTACCACTATAACCCCTCACGCGACACAACCCCTCACGCCAACACAACCCCTCACGCGACACACAAGGCTAGTTGAGGGTTTCGAACCGATGACTTCACATAACATGGTGCCTTAATAGTACACTCCATCACAACTTGTTCTACACCTCAGGGACCATAATAATGAATTTCAATCCATGTTCATATGGTTAAATATTGTTGTATGTTATTTAATTTCTTCTATGCACAATTCATCAATTGTAATTACATTTTTAAGCATTATAGATATCTACATGAGTTTAGTTGTCATGTTGTGTGACTATTTCCGCATTTTGATTTAGTATCAGAAATTTTATGGGATCATTTTAGCAGTGACTTGAACCATTAGGGGGATGGATACATTACAAAGTGGTATCAGAGCTATTGGTTCAACACTGGGCCCATATAGGATAAGAACCAATGTGAGTTTGAGTAAATTCGTTGTTGCATGCTTTGGTTTGTGCGAATTTGGGGGGGGGGAGAGGAATCGGGAGAAAATCAGAGTCAAATCCCCAAATTCGTGGTCAAGATTCATGTTTAAATGAATAAAAAATGTTTAAGGAGCTTAATGGAACCAATCTACAAATTTGTAGAGCCGAATTTGACTTGGAATGGTCAAATTTTCACATTTTAATGGCCACTGCAAAGTTACAGGCAATTTGTAAATTGACGGTCGAGATCGCGTGTGAACGCAAGATCAACTATCAAGATTAACATTGATAAATTTAATTTTTTTTGAAGATTTGACCGTTTATAAGGTCGAACAAATTAATGGCTGAGATTCAATTTCGACAGATTGAAATTTGAAGGGATTGACGACCTAGATTCACCTAGACTGTGATCAAAATTTTCTAAGTGTTGGAGTTCATCGAAATATTTCTCCAATGGCCAATGGTTAGATCAACGATATTTGCGGAGGGTTTGGAGTTCGCCAACTGAACTCGCCGATGGATGATGGTCGGATCAATGAGCTTGGTGAAGAGTTGAGTTTGACCAAAAGAAGTTTTCGATTGCCGACGCCCGATGGCCGGGGATTGACAGATTTTTGGTTGAAAAATTTCTAAGTGACAAAGTTCACCAAAGAAACTCATCGATGAATGATGAATTGGGGATTGACATATCTCAAAAAAGGTTTCATGTGTCTAGGGGGACTATAAATTGCCGATGACCGACGAATCGGGGATCGACAAATTGTGATGAGAGTTTTCATTTGTCCAAGAGAAGTGGTCGATCATTGATGAAGGAAAAGAGGATGATAACGTCATCATCCAAATGTAATTCCACATCAACATCCATGTGTCATGCCATGTCACCCAATTTTTCACCTTAGGATGATGTGTCATGCCACATCGGCCTAGAAGTGGTCGACGACTAATGGTCAGGTCGACCGATTTGGGGAAGTGTTTTTGATAGTAATCGGGGATCAATGATCACTGATGGGATGATGGTTAGGCATCGACCAAATTAATGAGTAGTTTTCATTCTCCAACGAATATCACTGACGACCAATGGTCGAATCGACCGATTTAGAGTTGTGTGCAAATTGGTCATCGGGGAGTTGGGATGATGGCCGACAGTCGACGATCGGGTTGGCAATTTGGGGAAAGTGTTGTGCACACCAAGGGAGGATGTCGGTCGCCAATGGATGATGTAGAACATATCAATGGATCATAATCCAGGAAATTTGAGATCAACAACTTAGATCTATGTTAAATTCTTTGGTTTTTGAAGGTCATTAACTTGCAGGGGAATTTTGAAGCCCCAAATGACATTTTTAGGAAATCAAAACCCATGAGAAAAGAGTGTGCAAATGTACATTTTTTCTTGGAAGCTAAAACATAATAACTCGGAGAGAGCTATACAATGAGATAAACTATTCACAAAATGGAGCTCGTATGAGAAAGTTACAACCAAAATAGTAAGGGTAAAAATTTTGGCACTAGATTACTTCAGGAGGGCGTAACTCCTTACTCTGTAGTCCGTTTGGGGGACAAGAGTAGTCGATGGAAATATTATGACCCATAGAATCCATCAATGGAGTCATAATTGGGTTAAGGGCACCTTAAAAATGTGTTGGAAGAGAAACAATACACTTGTAGCATGCATAGATAAATTGGGTAGAACAACTTAAACTTCTTCAGACTATAACTTTCAGCTCGGAGCTCGGTTTTGAGAAAATGAATAGTTTTTGAAAAGGTATTGAGGAGGAGAAGACATATATCCTCCCAAAATTTTTGATTGGATTCTAAAATTTTCTTAGAGGTTAATAAATTAATTCTGAAGCAACAAGAAAGTGGAAATTGTAGCATGTGGGTGTTGTAATTTTTTGCTCAGAGCCTAGAATGAGGCACGAGTATAGTCGTTGGAGAGTTGTTTCAAAAAATAATGCATATACAGAATCATATTTTGGATTAGTGCATTAATATTGTTCATAATTTAAAATGAAGAATGACCTGTACTCTAATTAATAAATATTTTGCAATATGCTTAATTCTGACAACAATTATTTAATGCACATTCTTGTAGAGTTAAAGATACAGACCTTAGTTCCTATATGAGAACTAGAGATATGGATGATGAAAAAGGGGTCTTACAGCCATGAATAAGAAACCAGAGGACTTCATGTCAACATGGGTAATGCTGAGATTGAGTCTAATGGGAGAAGAGATAGACGAGAGCTTGTAACTATGATAATATTGCAAAAAGAAGTGCATAGCTATATAGCCGATAATGAAAGGATCATGAAATCTCAGGAGGAGACACTTCAAATATTGAATATGATGTAGAAGCAAGTCAACAAATATTTAGGCACAAGGTAAGAAGATAGTGCCAATCAAGTAGAAGTGTTTAGGTCTCATGATAGGAGGGATGATCATGGAGGATCTAGACGATCAAGGAGTATTAGCAGGCATAAAAATCATAATTCACCAAGGAAATCGACCATAAAAACATATGCAAGTTCAAGGTTGGAAAGAAACCCAAGTATATCTCCCATTAGGCATCAAAAAAGGAGACATGGGTCATATATATTGTAAGGGGAACTGAGGAAAATCAAGCCACCATCATTTGATGAACAAAACAAGAAAGGTGAATATGAAAAAGCATGGTTGTTGGGAATGAGAAAATATTTCCAATTGCATAACTACTCATCAAATTCATAAACTATAATTGTAGCCTACCACCTTTAAGGGAAGGCATCTATGTAGTGGGATCGGTTGAAGCAGGTTAGTCACCTTGATGAGAAAATAATTTCTTAGAAGCAGTTTAAGAAACATTTTCAACAACAGTACTTGTCAGAGCAATATTATGACAAGACGATGTAAGAGTTCTTTGAACTAAAACTAGGGAACATGATTATGGATGAACACAATAATGTTTTTTTGGAACTTCTTAGGTATGTGAGCTTCATCAGAGATGAGAAGGTAAAAATTTAGAGGTTCTTAAGTGGATTTCCATCCTTCTACAAAGATAAAATTTAATTTGATGAGCCCAAGAATTTAGAAGAAACCATAAGGAAGGCGAAGTATTTGTATGAAAAAATAGAGGAAATCCAACTTTCCAAAGGTCCTGTGATGATAAGAAGAAAGTAAAGATGGATCAAAGGAAGAAAGGATTCAAACCACCTTTCATAAAGAATAGATATCAAATATATCATCTAGGGAAACCATCTCAAGGTGACCAGAAAATGACAGAGTCCTTGGGAAAGAGGCCAAGACAACAACCCATAAAGTGTTGGGGATGTGAAGGAGATCACATGTATAAAGATTGTCCTCATCGAGGAGATAAGATGAATACTTTGCATATCATCATGAAAGAGGATATGGTAGAGGACGTGGGGAAAATATTTCCAAGGATCTATGCAGCCTTGGACAATAGACAAGCAACCTATCAATCCCACATGATTGAAGTGGAAGGTAAGATTGGTAATCAACCCATAGCCGTTTTAATTGATTCTGGATCTAGTCATAGATATATAGATCCAAATCTAGTTGAAAGATTTAAATTGAAGAGATGTAAGCATGAAAATTCTTGGTTAGTTCAACTCGCTACTGGAACCAAGCGAATAATTAATGAACTTGTTAAAGAATTCCCTGTAAACATGAATGGAACTAACACTAAGGCTGATTTGAACATCATATCGCTTGGGTCTTATGATTGCTTGATTGGTATGGACTAGCTAGAAAATCATCGTGTTATTTTATATTGTTATAACAAGGTTTTCACATATCTTGATGAGGAAGGGAATTCAAGGACATTCGAAGGTATTCCAAGGCCTATATCGGTTCGATAGATTTTAACATTGCAGTTGAAAATAAGTTTTAGAAAAGGGTTCCAGATATATGCAACCCATATGGTAGATCCAATGAAGGATAAATAGCCAAGTCTTTAATATTATCTAGTATTGAAAGAGTTCAAAGACATGTTTGAGGATTTTTGTTGGTTATATATCTTTCTTTCTCTTCTTGGGATAACCCAGGTTCGAATCTCAATAGGTTTCCAACAAAACCCTCTAAAACTATTGGCCCTCCCGGTAAACTAGAAGGAAAAGATGCACATAGAGTACACCGTGCAGTCTCACATGAGATAGCCTTATGGGTGACTGAAATTCTCAAGTGCTTGCAGTCTAGGAATGAGTGGGTATCTGGGGGTGTATTCTATCTTCTTCATGCATTAATCTTGTTATTCATTCAAGTGTTTCTAGGATTCATTCATCTTTAGGCTCATGCATGCATTCTAATACATCTTGTTAATCATTCATTCATAATATAACCATTGACATGAAGTAAGCATTCAATAAACATAACATATAAAACAAGTTTTACCGTGGTTCACCCCTTCATGGGCTATGCCCACAAATATTTGGCTTCTCTGCTCTTTTATTTAGTTTGCTGCAAAATCTAGCGTTGCATGCATTACATATTCAATCATGCAATCATGATGAGGTTAAGGAACCTCTATGAGGTGGAATAGATCACACCAGAATCCTCATCCTGTGAGCTAATCCTCAAAATCTAGCTTTCTTGACACTACTACAACCTTATTACAATCATAATAACCATCATCAACTCTCTGAACCCTTTCCAACCCCTAATCTAGACCTCCTAGGTTCTTATTTATACTATTTTACAGGCTTATAGACATTACAATATTTATCAAAAACCCCAACCCTATCATGGTTAGGCTTGCTTGCCTTCTCACCACGTTTCTTCTCCTCTTGCATACTGCTTTTCCTCTTGCATGCTGCTTTTCTTGCCACCTGTTCTTCTCCAAAAAATAGGTTTGTGCCAAAAATAACCTTTCTTATAAAAATAGGCTTGTGCCCAACAAGCCCCCAACACTGACATGTGGCTCATCTCAAGATACTCAGGTGGTGCACACTCCCTGAACAACCTCTGCCAAGCTGTGGAATTTTGTTTCTAACTCTTCCCCTTTTTCTCTAGCTTGCACAAATTTCCTTGTGAGCTCTTCTACCCTCTGTGTTGTGATATACTCCTTGAGAGACTCTATGCTCTCAGCATGGTCTTGAGCCATTCTTATCTTTTCCTTCTCCAGTTTTGCACCTATTTGCACTACTTTCTCTTTTAGAGGTTCTAACTAGGCTTGCATGGCTTGCTTGTTATTCTGCGCAGTCTTCAGTTCTTCCTGCAGAGTTTTCATTTCCTGCGCCCCCTTCACTTGCTCTGTAATGATCATGGAATTTTGCCACTACTTCAGCTCCTGGATTGCAGTGCTTATTAACTCCTCTTGTTGGTCTAATTATTGGACCCTATCATCTTTTTCCAATGTTTTCCATAACTGTGCGGTCTTGTAAAACAACTGTGTGACCTTTTCTTCTTCTTTCTCCATCATTTCCACTTGCAGGGCTACTTGTTGTGCCCTTTCAGGCATAACTTCAGGAGGAGTAGTTGGGGTTAATTTTTCTTTAAGCTCCTCAATCTTCTTGTTTTAGTCCTCGAGAATCTGTGTGATGATTTGGATCTATTCTTTCGCATTGCTCATGGCTTCCCGCATTCTATCAGGGATTCTTGTGAAAAATTCCTTCAACTTTTGCTCTAAATGATCTACGCACTATTTATCTTCTTTCATCTCCAACTTTACCTGATCGATGACCATTTCTAGGGAATTCTTGCCATTTTTCCTTACCTGCAATTCTGTCACATTTGTCCTTGCTCGTGATTGCACTTCCTACACAACACTGACTTGCAGTTTGTACAATGTCTTTGTTGGTATTCTCACCAATACCAACTGTACCTGCGCCAAATCTTTGAGTGGTTTATGGGCTATGGCCTTGTCAACGTGCAACATATATGTTGTTATCTGAAAGATCAGACTTCCTCTATGGTATGGATGGTGTCTTCCTCATTCAGTGTGGTCCTTCCCTCTACTTCTGTCGCTAGGGGGATTCGTTATGTTCCCCTTTCGTGCCTTTGAGTTTCTTGTATTTTCTCTAAGACCTGCCTGATATTGGCCAAATCATTCTGTATCCTTCCTCTTTGGTTCTCAACCTTTTCAAACTCCTCCCTTGTGTGATCCTGTACTCTCTCTATGACAAGATTGGAATCATCCTCGGTGATTGTATACTCTGGGATCTATTTATGTGACTTAGCCTTCTTAGGAAACCCCCCTATATGTATAATTGTCCATTTGGGTGGCCCTCTTGTGGGGTGGATGTAGAAGGGGTTTCATGTGTCATTTTGTCCCCCCCCTTACTTGTTCTTCCTACACCAGGGTAGTGTCCTTGTTTCCTATCTGCGCATCCTTCTTTGGAGCATTTCCATTCTTCCATTGTGCTGGATTTTGACTAGGATTTTCTTGCTATGTTGGTTTCTTGGGCACAACGCTATCTCCTACAGGTGTCTTGGAAGACCCTCCTTCCACTTCTTTTCCCTTGGGCATGTCCTTGGTGATGACTGGGATCCTCCAGTCATCCTTCCAGTCTCTCATTGTCATCTCAACTTCTTCTGCATTGATGCAAAATCGAAGTTTCAACCATTCTTTCGCTAGATCCCTGCGTGCTTGGATCCACATGTTGTGTTGTGTAGCCCTAAAGTTGGCTATCCCTTGAAATTTCATGACCACTTCAGGAGTTATCCTTCAAGTGTTAGCTATGTTTTTCTGGATGTCGCCCAGATACCGAGAAAAGGTGCTAGCATTGCCACTTTTTCGCTTGGGGTCTGAAGTGATTCCCATTGACGTGTACTGTGCTGCGCAACATTGGCCTACTCTATCGTAGAAATATGAGTAGGGAGGCTCTTTCCACCCAATTAAGGCTATCAGGATCAACAACCAGGAGTAGTGGAACTATTTTTCCAAGTCCTACGCATCCTTGCAGTCGTCTAGGAATAGGTTCAATAATTATGGAGCCCAACTCAGCATGGTGCCGTTTGTGCATTGTGCTACTGCTATGACAACCCTTGCTGGGACCTCTTCCTTGCGACATTTTCATAGCAATTTTCACGCCATTAGTTTTGTGGCCATCTTGGTGGGTTTGTTGCTGATTCTCTTGATAATAACTACACACGAGCCTCTTTTCGTCTCGTATGTATTCTTCATCTCTTCGGCAAGAGATTTTTCTTTGGTTTTTTCATCCAGATACTGCACAAGACTCTCGCTAATTGATGGCAGGTCTCTGATGAATGCAATGAGTTCCACGCCAATGGAGATGTGTTCTTCTAACCATAAGAATCCTCCATGGAGGAATTCGATCAACTACTTGACGTAGTTATTCACATCTTTCCCCCAGCTGAAGTGGGGAATATTGAATAGGTTCAAGATCCATGTGTTTTCCAGGCTTGTTGCCCATTACTTTGGCTGCAGTATTGGGTCTCCAAATGGCCCTATGCCTAGACTCTCCATGTACACCTGCTTCACAAATTCTGGGAATTTTCTGGTGTCAGACACATCATGGTCTGTGTATCTCAGCCTTTCCACGCAACCCAATAGAGTTGGCATGACCTTCACCCCCTATGGAATATGAGGTAAAACAATTGAGGCGTTGAGTTGGTTGCATGGGGACGATGCGATGGGTTTTTCCCCCTTTCTTCTTACCGGTGCAGTAGAGGTCCCAACCTCTGGTTCTTTGTCTTCCCCGCCCAACTTTGGCTGCCTTGTGATGTATTTGATATGTACTTATTCTTGCTGTGCAGACCCCACCACAGGTTGTGGTCTCATCCTGTCAGACTCTGTCAACTCGCTGTCGCCACCATTCATTCTATGGGATTCTTCGGCCCTCGCAGGTTGTTGTGGGTTTCCTGTAGCGACTGGTTCGTGGCCCTATGCACTGTCGTGTGAGTCAATATCCATCCTGGCCATTGTCAGGGATTTTTTTTCTTCCTCGACCAGTGTGGCACTCACTGGTTCGACCTACGGTGAGGGAATTGTGCCGACATCGACGATTCCCTCTCTGTGTGTCATTTCCTGCTGTGCCTCTGCGGTTTCTTGTGGTGACCTGAGACTACTACGTGTTTTTCATGTGGTTTGTCTTGGTGCCCCAACCTTTGGAGGTGCCATCGTGGGTAATTCTTTCTTTCCCGATTGAGTTTTGGCAGCTTCAATACTTGTACTCAAATGTTTGCCTCTCTTCTTCTTGCTCGTTAGCTTCGCAAGTTTGCAAATTCATGTTGGCCCTTGACCAAGTTTAAGAGTACTTGGTCATACTTGACCACTTTTGGGACTGCGACAACTTTCTAAGGAAGGAGTGCAATGTGAAGCAGAAAATAAGGAAGCAAGACCTATTTTGGGGTCCATTTTAGGGTTTTGGGTTGATGTAACGGGAAAGGGATGTCGGCCTGTGGGTTTACCCACGTTTAGGCCCATTTTGTAATCTATAGATAGGCAATGTAGATAGTAAGATAGGAGGAGATAGTAATGTAGTACATCTATGGGATGTATGAATGAAGGCTTAGTGCTAGTAATTGGATCTGTGTGATCGGATGTATCTTAGAGTGCTCTGTGCATGAGATCAGAGAGCTAAGTGCAGGTTGTTATAGTCTGAAGAGCAAGGAAGAAGGATCTAGTGAGCTGCACAGATCTTCTATCCTGTGCAAAGTAAGGGTCATTAGAGCTCTGTGCTATGACTGCTTGATCATGATAATATAAAGAAGACTTTGTGGACGTAGCCCCAGGGTGGGGGTGAACCACGGTAACTGTGTGTATAGTTCTTTGTGCTTTGATCTTATGTATTTATCTCTTTCTTGGCTAAGTGATTGATGTGATTAAGTAGATCTAGTTATGCTCTGTGTTTTTGATGAATGAATGAACATTAGATCTGATATATGAGATGCTTAGTGCTTGATCTATTGAATCTAACCTATATTTCTGTGGATAAGTACTGAATCATTCTTAGTATAAGTATTCACTGTGATTCTCTATGCCTTCTGTGAAGTATATTAATGAATGTATGCTAAGGAATAAATGCTACTAAGTGCACTGTAAGAAAGATAATCATAGATATGTGTCCATGCTAAGGTTGCAAACACCTGAGTCCTGCAACCACCCCTGCCTCTACCTTAAGTGAGACTTCATCTGCTTCATAGGGGTTGCCAAAAGGGCTGATAGTTAGGGATTTTTTGGTGTGCTCTTGAGCATTGAACCTTGGGTCTGCCCCTGTGCCAACAAATGGTTCCATTGCCAAGACCTGGAGCTGTGATTGCTAGGAACTGAAGAAGAAGAAGCTTTGCATGAAATAAGCTCTGTGCGTAGATTTGTTGCTCTAGTGCACAGTGTTCTGTTTGACCCGTGAAGCTTTGTACCAAGAAAAGAGGTAATATATGAAGAAAGGGAGGTCAGATCTGAAGAAAAGAAGTCAGATCTGTGAAGAAAAAGGTAAGATCTGTAAGCTCTATGCCTTGATAAAAGTAAGAATAGTTAAAAGTCTTAGATCTGGAAGCTTTGTGCTCTGCAGAAGTATGATAAGTGAAATTGTTTTTGTTTCTAAAGCATGGATCTAGGTATGTTTGATAGATTCTGTCCTAGCTTCAAAACTAGGGCATTAATAGATGAAAGAAAGTTTGATATGAATAGATCTGATAAATATAGTGATAGATATGTTATACCTATGCATCGAAAGAATGTCTAAACTAACAAGTGGATGTAGGATCCTAGAAATTGTTTTTTGCAGGCTAGCCACCATGATCCTGATGCGCAGTACAGAAGGAGTTGGGGAACATCTAAACGAATGAGAAGATTAACCCTCTGTTATAGTTGCAGACGACCGAGACATCTTGCCAAAGTATGCCCTGGGAGAAGACCTAGTTTCCTATGTTGTAAGGCTATGGACCATGAAGTATTGGATTTCCCTAGAATGATTGCTAGGATCGAGAAGCTGAATATGGAACAAGCAAACCTTGAGGGAGATCAAGAGACCAATATTATAGCAGAAACCCAGAAAGAATCAGAAAATATATCGCTATAGATGAAAGATACCTTGAATGACCACCGACATGTTAGGCTATCAGAGATCTTCAAAGAAAAGGAGAAAATCGAAGCAAGAATAGGGGACTTTGACATTGACTGTACTCTTGATGAAGAAGTGTAAGTGAACATTATGCCAGAAAGAACTTGGGAAGCTATAGGGAAGCCTGCCATGATCCCTTCCCTAGGAGGAACACGTTTCTTCAGAGGAAAGCTAGTAAACCTATGTGGAAGGCTCGCCCGGATACCTATGACTGTCAATGGAAATTTGATAGAGGAAGACTTTGAGATCATTAAATTTGTTGAAGACAGTGCCCCATTTACCATGCTCATAGGAAAACCATGGATTGATAGAGAACAGGCCAGACGAAGAGAAGAAGAGAAAGTTTTGGAACAGAAGAAACAAGAGTTAAAAGACTTTATGACCAAAAGGATCGCGCACTTGATTGAAGAACATAAGAGCAGATCACAGATATTTAATATTAGTACCTCCAATGTTGAAGCTAAGAGAACACTTGAGGATCCACAGAAGATCAAGTTACCTATTTTTGATACAAAAGAAGTATTATCAAGGAACCGTAAGAAAGATTTTCCACAATGCGAAGTAACTAAGACCACAGAAGATAAACATCCGAATGGTAAAAGCATTACTGAGACGAAACTCATTGGGAAGAAGGATAGGAAGTTAAGAAAGAAAAGGGCTAATACTATAAGGTTACAAGAGGTTCTAGAGGACACTTCGTAGAAAGAAGAATTGCAGAATTGGAGCTTCACCGAGATATCAGAACAATGACATAGAATACTTTGCCATGACGAAGAAATATAGCCATTGGAACCGATATACCCATTCGACCGTCGATCTGAATGGATCAAAAAGCACTTATGGGTTACCACTAGACCGTTGGATAGCACCAGAATGGATAGAATGAAGTTAATGAAGGCCCCATGTCCGTTGCAAGCATACCGTTGCTGAGATTGCCTACTTAACCTATCACGCCACGCACCGGAAATACTTTTTGCTAACTGAGAATATGAGCGCGAACCCTGAGATCATTTCCTTACTATTCGTTGTCATCTCTAAATTCATTTTTCACACGAGCCAGCTAACCCAAGTTTGTATGTTGAACAAGCTCAGCGCTGCTGAGAAAATTGTTGAAGAAGTTATAATTGATTTAATGGCTGAGAGAGTCATGTCAGAACATGGAATGTCTATAGGTGTACATGCATTGTCCTCGGGCATATTGCCAGCTTCCCCCTTCACTGTTCGAGTAGGACAATACCGACCGCCTTCGAAAAGACGATCTAAGATAGGAAACGACTTCGCCACTGTGAAGATGATCCCAAGCATCTTGCCTAAATATATCCCACCACTAAGTGGACCAGTGAATTGAGAATCTGTACCTAGAGACTTCGACTATGCTGTAGTCACTGCATACCTCTCAAAAGGGGTGCACGCAGTTCATGCTGACCAGAACAAGCTCACCATGCTGAAATTCAGTGATTTTAACCTTGGAGATCGCAAGGTATACATTATGCTAGCCCCACAAAAGTATTTTACTATTACAAAAGGAAAGAACCCCAAGATTGTATCGCAACAATGGATCCATAACCTTGCGCAGTCAACCCTCCTCAACATAATGAAGATTCCACATTTTTGGAGGCATCAAGAAGTAAATGCCTGTGTTCGATTGTTCCTGTCCTGCTACCATGGAGGATACCTATGGTTGGACCGATGCATCACTGTGGATCCGATTTTGATCAATCGGATCACTAGGCTAAGCATGCAGGGCCCTGACCCGCAGGAATTTTACCTTGGAAAGACCGTAGATCGTGCTCTCTCTCAAAAAATAAAAGACACATATGGTGATCTGGAGAAAGGCACGCGAGGTTACAAGGTAGCCTCCATTGAGAATGAAGCAGTATGCTTTGGTTTCCAGCTGATCGTAGGCAAGTTAGTCTGAAAAAATAGACCTACACAGGTGACCGGATTTGTAGTTGACCTCGTAGGGAAGTGCATGGAGGTACTACAAATGAAATGAGCAAACTACCTTATAAATCAGCTAGAGATTGACTATAGACAAGTGTAGGACCAAGGGTATGAGTTTCACTTTAGTTGGTTTCTCATACTCATCGCCTTCATCGCGTGGGAACTACCCGAGGGAGCCACGTTTCCAGATATTGAACCCTTCGAACCCCTGGCCATGAAGTTCTGTACACTGTGGTTCTCTAGCAACATGAAAAAATAGTGGTATTCCAATGCTGTCTTCCATGCGTACTACACTCAGTTGAGGAATGCCATTTAGTCTACACCGTGCATTACACCCAACACTCTTCATAGGTTTCAACCTTTGATGAAATTCAACGTAGATCATCACTTCACCTACATCACAGCACACACAGACGAGCACAAACAACAACTCCAGTCATATTACAAGATGATAGAAGATGACCTGGAGGAGATTACCAAGGAATGGTCAGTAGGCCTCCTTGTTGCAACAGACCCCGTAAATATGTCCGACATAGATAGCTCTGAAGCTATGCTGGATAAACCAGGACTATGCAAGACTAAGAAGGAGGTGGAAGTTCAATATATCCACAGCACATCCACGAATATTGCTTCACTCTTACCTGCAAAGGGAGGTGATGATGAAGAACTAGGGGGCACAGAAGTTGAACAGAGGAAAGGTGAGGTTACCCCGCCTAGGGAAGAGGTAGATCCCTCCAAGAAAAGGAAGATTACCCCACCAAGGCCCTCATCTAGAAAGAAAACTAAGGCCACCTGGACCACGCTTAAGACTACGCTTACCTCAGATGATTTTGACTTCTTAATTGCCGCGTTGAATCATGTTTCATTAGATCTCGCAAAAAAGCAAGAAGCAAAGGAGGAGGAACTATTCCGTCGGATCACGGATGAATTCAAAGAAGCGCAACAGGCACTTTAGTCCAACCAAGCAGTTTCCATGGCACCGTCAATAATGGAAATATCAGGAACAGGCGATGAGCCCACATAGTTATGCCAGATCGTCGAGAAAGTCAAATCTCTCCTTCGACGAGCTCAAGAAGACATAGCGAAAGCCACCTAGGCTTTGGTGCAAACATAGAGTGCACATGAAGAGTAACGTAGAACATGAGAAGCTTGACTTACAAACCAAATGGGAGGAGAAAAAAGCCCAGTTACAGTAGAGCAAGGACCAGTTGCTAGCAGAGCAACTTGAAACACAAGAAAGAGTTCACAAGGCACTGTGCTCTATGACGATCATAGAAGTGAAGATGGAAGATCGTCTTCCATAGTAGGTGACCCAACTGGACGCAGTAATTCAACAACTTCAACAACGCATCATAGATCTGGAGCTTTGCACTGTGCCTGAGACACCCCAAGAGATAAGAGATCTAAGAGAGGCCACTGCTCGAAGCGCAGTCGACTGATTAAAAACTTTGGCTTCAGAATGTAGGCAAATAAGCACCAAAAGTGCCTAGACCTATGAAACCCTCACAGAGAATCTAGAATTGCAGACATTGGAGGCACAACTCCACGAAGCAAAGCAACATGTAGATGTGCTACAAGCGCAGCTGAAGTCCGTGACCCTAGTCTAAAGAATAAATAGGTTCGTAGAGAAACGAAAAACCCAACAACGAGTACACACGCTGCAAAGTAAAGTAATGGACATCTCTCAATGACTGCAACCACTCCAAGAGAAGGCATGCCAACTGTTCACTGAACTTGAAAGTCAGGGAGATGAACTCGAACAGGGTGTCATCACTGTAGAACAATGTCTGGAAGGACCGCTCAATGACACAATAATCCAGGAATTTACTGAACAAGAGGCTATCGCACTGCAGTAGGTCGAAGCCGCTTGAGCCAAGATCGAGGCATTCAAAGCGGAATTGGTCAGACCCGAGCGACTCGGGATGAGTCATAGGTGAGTGTTGGGGGCTTGTTGGTCCTTGACCAAGTTTAA
Source organism: Picea mariana (assembly GCA_032191745.1). NCBI lineage: Eukaryota > Viridiplantae > Streptophyta > Pinopsida > Pinales > Pinaceae > Picea > Picea mariana. The sequence goes on along the minus strand of JASDQU010307072.1, from coordinate 179,117 downwards.
GATTACTTGGTCATACTTGACCACTTTTGGGACTGCGACAACTTGTCAAGGAAGGAGTGCAACGCAAAGCAGAAAATAAGGAAGAAATACCTATTTTGGGGTCCATTTTAGGGTTTTGGGTTGATGTAACGGGAAAGGGATGTCAGCCTGTGGATTTACCCATGTTTAGGCCCATTTTGTAATCTATAAATAGGTAATGTAGATAGTAATATAGGAGGAGATAGTAATGTAGTACATGTATGTGATGTATGAATGAAAGCTTAGTGCTAGTAATTGGATCTGTGTGATCAAATGTATCTTAGACTGCTCTGTGCATGAGATCGGAGAGCTAAGTGCAGGTTGTTATAGTCTGAAGAGAAAGGAAGAAGGATCTAGCGAGTTGTGTAGATCTTCTGTCCTGTGCAAAGAAAGGGTCATTAGAGCTCTGTGCTGTAACTTCTTGACTGTGATAATATAAAGAAGACTTTGTGGACTTAGCCCCAGGGTGGGGGTGAACCATGATAACTGTGTGTATAGTACTTTGTGCTTCTCTCTTATGTATTTATCTCTTTCTTGGCTAAGTGCTTGATGTGATTAAGTAGATCTAGTTATGATTTGTGCTATTGATGAATGGATGAACATTAAATCTGATATATGAGATGCTTAGTGCTTGATCTGTTGAATCTAACCTATATTTTTGTGGATAAGTACTGAATCATTCTTAGTACAAGTATTCACTGTGATTCTCTGTGCCTTCTGCGAAGTATATTAATGAATGTATGCTAAGGAATAACTGCTGCTAAGTGTGCTGTAAGAAAGATAATCACAGATCTATGTCTCAGCTAAGGTTGCAGACACCTGAGTCCTACAACCATCCCTGCCTCTACCTTGGGTGAGACTTCATCTGCTTCGCAGGTGTTGCCGAAAGGGCCGGTAGTTAGGGCTTTGTTGGTGCACTCTTGAGCGTTGAACCCTGGGTCTACCCCTGTGCCAACAATGCACAATAAGTCTTGTTTGGCCCACATTTCCATTTTATGGAGGGCATCATAATTTTCCTAAATCTTCTCAGAGAAGCTTGTTTGGTTGAAAATATTCCCTGGAACTTTTATGGACTGTTGGCCACCATAATCCTACGCGGAATACCTTCTGCGTGGTATCTTTTCATGCATAGTGTCCTCCAACTATTCCTTCATGAGATTCTGTCGAAATTCTGGGCCTTTCATGTTCTAATACACACCTTCTTAAAATTTTATCTGCGCCCATTTTGTATAAATGTCATGCAATAAGTTCATAGTCTATAGCTCCGACTACCAGATTTTTCTTTTGTGCAGTGATCAAATCCTGTGGCGCAATCCCTGTACTTAAGTATTCAATAATATCAGTGAAGTATTCATCATCTACCTGTACTGAAAATAATTGTGCATCAGGGAAGTTGTCTTCAGATTTAGTAGGTTCCTCTCCATTAGTTACCCTTAACAGGTTATCAGGTCCTGCATTCATCTTCCCTGGTTTGAATATTACTTCAAAATCAAATTCTTGGAATAACAATAGTCATCTACATATCTTCCCCCCCAACATTGGCTTGTTGACTAGATATTTGAGGGAAAAATGGTCTGTGAACATTTTAAAGTGCTTACCCAGTACATAGTTCCTGAACTTTTGAAGTGCATAGACCATGGCTAGGCCTTCTCTTTCCGTGGTGTTGTAGTTTTGCTTTGATTATGATAACTTTCTGCTTGCAAAGGCTATAGTATGGTCTAAGTCTCCTACTCCTGGCTCCTCCAAAATTGCTCCAAGTGCTATGGGTAATGCATCTACATGCACATGAAATGTATTTTACCAATTTTGGAATACTAGGATAGGTGTTGTGACCATATTTTCTTTTAAAGTGTCCAATCCTTGCTGTAATTCTCATTCCACTGAAATCTGGTGTCCTTCTTTAACATGTTTTCCATAGGTGCAGTAATTTGTGCATACCCCTTTATAAAGTTCTTGTAATAGTCTATATTTCCCAGTGTTTCTCTTAACTGGCGCACTGACTTTGGTGGTGATCAATTTACAATGAATTCAATCTTAGAAGGATCCAGTAGTAAACCTTGTTTACACATTATATGTCCCAACCATATTCCAAAAGGTGTCCCAAAAATGCATTTCTTGATGTTTAAGGATATCTGACACTTCTTGCATCTTTCCAACATTAGTATTAACACTTCTACATGGTCCTTTAATAGACTATGTACAACCCAGTCATCCATATATACTTCTAGAAATTGATGTATGAATTCCTTAAAAGTAGCTATGACTACTCTTGAAAAAATGGCTGGTGCATTCTTCAACCCAAATGGCATGACTGTATATTGGTAGGATCCCCATTCTGTAGCTAAAGTAGTCTTATACCTATCCTTTTGAGCTATTTTGATCTTATGGTAGCCCGAGAATCCATCTGTAAATGAATATGCTTCCTGGCCTCCCACATTCTCTAAGATCTCATCTGCAAAAGGGGTAGGAAAAGGGTCATGTAAGCAAGAATCATTCAGTTTTCTCAAATCTACACAAATCCTTACCCCAAATTGTTTATTTTCTTGGACTACCATAGGACTTATACATTCAGATTCCTCTACTAGTTCTATGATACCAAGTTCCAACATTCTGTCAATTTTTGCTTTCACTTTCTACTTATATACTAGATTCAATCTGTAAGGTCTCTGCCTGACATGTGTTGCCTAAGTTTTGAGACGTATTTTCATTTTTCCTAGCTCCCCTGCTATTCCTTTCATCTCTATAAAGGTTGTTGGGAGCATGTCACTGTATTCGCACAGTAACTCTGTTATTCTTTCTATTGTTTGTTCATCCCAATAGTTTCTAATACTTGCCAAATTAGGATTGTCAGTTGTCCTAATGTTGACTTTCTTAACTTTGATTGGTGCAACAAATAATTATGACTCCAGAGATGGACCTTCCACCTCTCTTTATCCCTAAATATATGTAATTTGAATGTTTCTTGGATCATCTTCATATGTTGCTTCCTCTTCAACATGATAGCATGAAAGTAGTTCTTTGATTGTCTGTCTATTCTGTTGTTGATAATCTGTCATGATTTCAACCTCTGGTTCATAAATAAATATCATTCCCTGTATCAACTTCAATGCTGAATCAATTTTGGGGTTCTCATGTTCAAATGAGAAGGTTACTACAAAGTTCCACTGTAAGCTTGTCCATTCTGTAGTGCCTCTACACATCTCCTGGTCTATATACCAGTTTCCTGGAATTCCTTCCAATGCATGGATAAAGTGATGAGGCCATTCCTCTGGTGGTGTCATCCTCCACTATGTTCTGCACTTCTCTAAGTGTTCAACTGGTGTTCCCTGTCCATTATACCTCTGCATTTTATTGCTCCCCTGATTTGCGCCAAATCTAATGTGCAGTAGTCATTTACATTGATACCAATCCTGAATTGTTTCTTTGTGTGCACCCCACCATCTTGCAGGTGTGGCCTTAAGTGAAATATATAGAGCTAAGATCCTCTGATTTTCTAACACTTCCTCTTCACATTTTTTCAGAAATTCCTCTAAGTCATTTACCCCATGAAAATTTCCAGGTTCTCTTATCTCTGTACCAACCCATCTTACTGCGCGATCTATTCTTGCACACCTTCTTGTGGAAACTTCATGTAATTGTTGTTGCCAATTCTCCAAACTTGTATCTAAGTTATAAGCACATGATGTAATTCTTCTCTAGCTGAGTACCCCATATGTAGTTGGGTTCACATAATCCTTTTCACGCGTGGTGGTTCTGTACAACTTTTTTATTTCTTCCAGATCCAAACAAGTGGGCTATACAAACCTTTCTCCTTCTGATGGATCCAATGGTGCAATGACTCTACATTCACATGATTCAAAAGTCATTTTCCTTGTCTTCAGGTTGATTATGGCCTGGTTATCAAATTTCCAATCCAATCCAAGAAATGTTGGGTAAGGTGTTGTACCATCTACTATCTCTATTACTTCAAAATCTGCCATAGTGCGCACTCCATCCAAATCAACTGTCACACCTTTAAGCCTTCCAAATTGGTAACACTCAGTGTTGATTTCCCAATTTCAACTGGACAAGTGAATAGCCTAGTGTGGGTTCTCCTATACACTTCCATGTCTTCTTAGGTAAGACATTTACTTTAGATCCCAAGTCCAGTATAATATCATCCATGTTGAAGTCCCCAATGTTAGCATTTAGTCTGAATTCCCTACTTGTCCTTCTTCTTGTATGGATATGATTGATTGTTTTCTTATCTAATTTCCCTTCTACCCCTATGTTACATATTTCTAGAAGATTTTGTAAGATCTTAACAAATTATGGATCCTTCAATATCTTAACATAGTATTGCAGAAAAGTTTTTATATTACTTACTTGCGCCAAAGGTTATGCTTCACTGGTATGGTCCATTGAGGAGGGAATTTCGTACATTGGTAAGTTATGAGTGTGTAGTGTAGCTGATGTAGACACCACATTTTGTTTGATAAACTCTTTTCTGGACTCCTTAAATGTTTCCTATTCTTTTCATGCATCACACTGCTTCCGTGGTTTGGTATTCTTCTTAACCCATTGGTGTTGTGATGGATCTTGTTTTACCATGTCAGTCCCTATCTTGGCTCCTACTTGAGTGACTGTATTGATGTTTCTCCCATAATCCTTGGATTCTTCATAAATACATTGAACATTCTGGTTGTTCTGGTTCCTTTTTTCTTGGATATTTCCCAAGAGTGTCGGACAATCTTCTGTGTCGTGGTCTGCTGTGCGATAATACATACATGTCGCTGGTGGAAGTGGACACTCCCTTGAAAATTCCATGGATGTTGGAATTTTTGGCACACTACTGGACCTCTTCTTTGTCCAAATCCTCCTCTACCTTGTCCTCCACCTCTGTTTCCACCTCGATCTCCTCATGGGGCATTGTACTGAGGTATCTGATGATACTGTGGCATTGTTGTATTGTCGCTGTGCATTGTTGTACTACTACTGTGCATTGTTGTATGGAGGTGGTACTTGGTTGAACTGAGGTGCAACTTGTCCTGTCATCATTTCTTCTTGCAACATATAAGGATATGAAGTTCTTTCTCTTGTCAGCTCCATCGTCCTACAATATTTATCATCATGACCCACCGACTTGAAAAAATTGCATTATTAACTTTTGGGTACTGTCTTATACTTATCCATCATTGGACAATGATATGGATCATTCCCATGCATTTTATAGATCTCGCACCATGGTCCTCCTTTTGGAAAATGGTTTGGTACTAATGTTTCCATATACTACGTGAAAGTTGGACATTCGTTCTTATGGTGTCCTTTTGTCTTGCATAGGGTACACCAAACGAATTCTCTTTTCTCTTTGCCCTTATTCTGGTTAAGTTGAAAGGTTAGGTTATTCATATCCTCTTTCAACTCCTATATTGCTAGATATTTCTTCTGATACTAGTCCTCTTCCAGTTGCAAGTTTTCCTGCAGAGCCTCTTCCTGAGTTTGGAACTTATGTTGTGTTAATGGGTATTTAAATTGTGGTAACAATGATTTCACAAATAAGTTCCTATGTTTCATGTTAGTAATTGCATACTTCAACTTCCCTTTCAAACGTTTAAACCTATGATCAATATCCTAAACAAAATCACCTGGTTTCTGCCTGATTTCAATCATTTCATTCATATACTGGTCCTCTGAGCTGGGATTCTGAAATTATTTTATCAATGTTTTTTTCACGTCTATAATAGTCCTTGTTACTCCTAGTAGAATATTTACATCTAGGCTCATGTACCAGTCCAGTGCATAGTCTCTTAGGGTGATAACTAATTGCACAAGTTTTGTATCCTCATTTGTGATCTTATTTGCTTCCCATATATTCTCACAGATGAATAAGTGGTTCTCAAGGTGCTTTGATGTCTCTCCTTGAAATGCTGGTAATCTGATTGTGGGATCATGTCCTGCCATTTTGAAGTATGTTGAACTACTACCTCCGTGCGGTGTATACATTTGAGTGTTACTTCCTGAACTAGCTCCCCTAGTTGATGCTCCTTGATTGGATCCTTGTCTTGTTGTTTTTCTTCCAGTAAAATTTGGTTGTCTAAACATTGGTGTTATTTTTGGTGTAATAGTCGCACATGGGGTTGTAGGTTCCACACTGACAATGATCTAGATTGAATTTTTTCCTTCTGTCCATGACATTGTACCTCTTGTTTTCCTTTCATATTTTGCACGCAAAAATTTCCTCAATCTTCTCCACATCCCGAGGATCCTCTGCCTCTTCCTCATCGCTTTCCAAGCCCTCTCTATCAGCTATGGATCTCTTCTTGTTATTCATATTATATTGGTAGCATGCTCCACTGCATGTCTTTCTAGTTGTTTCCATTATCTTATTTATCTAGTATTCTTCCATCATGATTGGGTCCATGGCTTCCTTCTTCTTTCCCTTATCCATCTCTTCCTCCATTTTTTCACGTCTTGTCAGTGCTTCCCCCCTTCCCCCATGCACACAGGGAATTTTAGCTGTTTGATTCCATGATCATCACACCGTTTTTATATAATAAAATATTTATTGAAGTATACAACGATATGATATACCTACCGCTAGGTCCTTTTAGAAAATCCTTCTCTGCTGTGCTGTAAGACTTCGCGGTATCTATTGCAAATTCGTTGATAAACCCTACAACAATATTGTCTAACCACAAATCTACTATGCGTAAATTTGTTATTAACATGATGTAACTACACAATATTCAAAGGGTTCCACTCTAGCTGTCTGATTTGATTTGTTGGGTGGTTGTATTTTAACCTCAATAACCACTCTTGCAACAAATGCAAGAAATCATAGAAAAATATCTCAAGCAAATTGCTAAACATGTATTTGTCAAGATATTTGTGCAATGTTACCTTAGGGTTTTGTTATCCTTCTGTGCAAACTCAGGTTCCTTTTTTTTTAGCCATCTTTCAGTCTCCACTTTCATTGGATCCCATGGCATGAACAATCCCTTCTATACCTTCATTATTCACATGTTTCTTCCATGGATCCTGTCCGCTCAATCCTATGCAGTTCCAGTAAAAAAAAAAACCATTTGTTGGTTATATATCTCACTTCTACTTCTTGGACTGACCCATTTTGGATCTCAACAAGGTTCCAACAAAACCCTCTAAAACTAGAGACTCTCCTGGTAAACCAGAAGGCAACGCTGTGCACAGAGTGCACCATGCAGTATCACCTGAGATAGCTTTATGGGTGACTGGAATGCTCAAGTGCTTGCAGTCTAGGAATGAGTGGGGATCTGGGGATGTATTCTATATTCTTCATGCATTAATGTTTTTATTCATTCAAGTGTTTCTAGGATTCATTCATCTTTAGGCTCATGCATGCATTCTAATACATATATTTAATCATTCATTCATAAGATAAATATTAACAAGAAGTAAGCATTCAATAAAAATCACATATAACACAGGTTTTACCATGGCTCACCCCTTCTTGGGCTACATCCACAAATATTTGGCTTCTCTGCTCTTTTATTTAGTCTGCTACAAAATCTAGCGCTGCACGCATTACATCTTTCATCATACAATCATGGTGAGGTTAATGAACCTTTGTGAGATGGACTAGGTCACACCAAGCTCCTCAACCTGTGACCTAACCCTCAAAATCTAGCTTTCTTGACTCTTCTACAACCTTATCACAATCATAATAACCATAATCAACTCTCCGAACCCTTTCCAACCCCTAACCTAGGCCTCCTAGGTTCTTATTTATACTATTTTATAGGCTTATAGCCATTGCAATATTTATAAAAAACCCTAACCCTATCATGGTTATGCTTGCCTTCCTTCTCACCACGTTGCTTCTCCTCTTGCATGCTGCTTTTCCTCTTGCATGCTACTTTTTTTGCTTTTTCTCCAAAAATAGGTCTGCACCCAAAATAACCTTCATTTTCAAAATCGGCCTGCACCCAACAAGTTTCCAGGATTGCCACCAAAGAGGGATATAAATTTTTCTATTGACTTAACTCATGGAGTTGCCCTGATAGCCAAGACTCTGTAAATAATGAGCACACTAGAGCTAAAAGAGTTGCAAATGCAACTAGAAGAGTTGTTAAAGAAAAGTAAATATTCCCAAGTGTTTCTCCTTGGGGTTCCTTGGTTCTTTTTGTCAAGAATAAAGATGGAACACTGAGGTTATGTATTGACTTTAGACAACCAAACAAAGTTACAATCTACAATAAGTATCCTTTGCCAAGGATTGATGATATTTTTGATCAACTAGAAGGAGAAAATATATTCTCTAAGATTGACTTAAGGTCATGATATCATCAAATGAGAATCAAAGAAGAGGATACTAGAAAAACAACCTTTAGGACAAGGTATGGACACTATGAGTTTGTAGTGATGCCTTTTGGGTTGACAAATGCACCAGCTACATTTATGTGTCTGATGAATGGGGTGTTCAGAGATTTACTGGATATGTTTGTAATTGTATTCTTGAATGATCTTCTTATCTTCCAAGATAGAAGAAGATCATGACTGACATTTGAGGATGGTGCTACAAGTGGTAAGAGAACACCAATTGTATGTCAAATTGAGTAAATTCACTTTCTATCAAAATAAGATCCATTATTTGGGTCACATTGTTTCAGAATATGGCATAACGGTGGATCTAGAAAATATTGAAGCAATCAAGAGTTGGCCAACACCAACAAACATTTCAGAGGGAAGATCATTTATGGGTCTAGCTAGTTATTACAAGAGATTCATTTCAGGATTCCCCAAGATTTCACACCCAATAACATCTTTGTTGAAGAAAGGAGTAAATTTTGAGTGGAGTTCCAAGTGTGAAGATAATTTATAGTGTTTAAAGGATTTGATGACCAGTGCACCTATTTTGAAAGGTACAGATCTAGATGGTGATTTTTTTGTGTGCACATATGCATGCAAGGAAGGGCTCGGTGGAGTCCTTATGCAACATGAACATGTAATTTGTTATGAGTCCAAAAAATTGAAGGATAATGAAATTAATTATTCTACACATGAATTAGAGTTGGCAGCCATAGTACATGACTTAAGGATGTGGAGGCATTACCTCATGGGAAGAAAATTTGAATTAAGGACAGACCATAATGGTCTGAAATTTTTGTTTGAAAATCTAACACTAAATGCTAGACAAAATAGATGGTTGTAAGTTCTTAACGAATATAACTTTGATATCAAGAACATAAAGGGAAAAGAGAACAAGGTGGTTGATGCACTCAGTAGAAGGGTGCATAAAATGCATGCTATGACCATTAGTATGTACATAATATATTTGTAAGATAATATTCTATAAGATGTAAAAATAGACCAACATTATGTGCATGTTAAGGAAAGCTTAAAACATAATGATACACACAAAAAATATAAGGATTAAAAGATAGAAGAGGATGGAATCCTCTTATTTTGGAATAGAGTTTATGTTCCAAATTCTCAGGAATTGAGAAATTTAGTTCTAAAGGAGATGCATAATGTACCATATGCTAGACATCCATGATATAAAAAAACTATTACAACTATAAGAGGCCAATATTTTTGGCCTGGTATGAAGAAATATGTCATTGATTATTTGGATAGATGCATGGAATGTCGCAAGGTAAAGGACGAACACATACATCTAGTAGGATTGTTGCAACCATTTCCCATTCCTGAATGGAAATGAGAAGTTTTTACTATAGATTTCATTACCAAATTTCCTAGGACATCAAGGCAACATGATTCCATCATGGTAGTGGTGGACAAGCTTACAAAGGATTCACATTTCATTCCTGTAAAAGTAACTCATAAGGAAACCAATATTGCAGAAATTTATATGAGAGAAATTGCTAGGCTACATGGTGTTCCTAAGACAATAATGTTGGACCAAGATCCCAAGTTCACTTACAATTTTTGGAAGGGGTTATTTAAAGGATTTGGGACCAATTTAAATTTCAATACAACATATCACCCAAAGTTAGATGGGAAGACAGAGAGAATTAATCGAATAATTGAAGATATGTTGAGAATGTATGTAATGGACACACCTTCTTAGTGGTAGGACTATATCCATTTAGTTGAGTTTTCTTACAATAATGGGTATCAAGAATCATTGAAGATGATCTTGTTTGAAGCACTATATGGTATAAAATGTAACACACTAGTAAGTTGGGATAACACAGTAGACAAAGCCGTGATTGGGCCAGAATTGTGAAAGGAAATGGAAGAACATATGGTAAAGAGAAGGCATAATTTGAAAGTTGCACAAGATTGGCAGAAGAGCTATGCTAATAAAAAGAGAACAAATAGAAAATTCAAAGTGGTAGAGCATGTGTTTTAAAAAATTAAAGCCAAGAGAAGCTCGCTGAAATTGGGAAGTTGCCCAAAGTTAGAAGCGAGATATTGTGGGACTTTTGAGGTCTCAGAAAATATAGGACCTGTTATCATGCAATCTGTACTTGCCCAAATCCCAAGGAAAGTGAGGAAGATTGGTGTAACAACAATATTTCCTATCATTGTCACCTCAATAGGATACCCCCATGTTTTAGGAGTAGAAGGAGATCTACCCTAAGGGAGGTGTCCTTGGTGACCTAAAGGGCTAACTAAGCTAAGGATAGGATAAAGATACCCCCCCTCTCAATAGTCACTCAAATTAGAATGTGTCATAAGGTCTACATCCAAGAGGGATGAAGCAAATGAATATGTCTCAGTGTACCTTCTTGAGAAAAAACAACAGAGCATATATATGGCAGTTTCAAGTACAAAAATGATATTAAAGCTTCAAAGGACAATAAACCAAGTAAATTTATGCTAGATGATATAAAATTACAGCAAAATGAAAGTGTAAAACAACAACATATATTTTCTAACAACTGCAAGACAAATGCCTCAAAAATGCTTGAAAAGAAAATGAAAAGATAACATTTATTACTTAGAATGATATTGATTTGTCACAAGCATTTTCTGAGGTGATTATCTAGAAAATAATATGAATTATGCAGAAAATTTGCTGCTTTTGTATGGCTGTAGCAATTTGCAAACGTTTATAACATCAACAAGAATTAGTGCTCATAATTGCAAGAAAATATCATGGAAACTTAGCATTTATCGAGTAGATTATTTAATAATTATCACAAGCAAATTCTGAGTATGTTATGTCAATGTTAGTTGAGTGTATGCATCAAATTACAAGGTTAGTATGGCTGTAGGAAATGTTTTGTAACAACAACAATAAAATTAGTTAGTTTAGCTAATCTAGGGTTAGTATTAGTTAGTGGAATCTTCAAAGAAGAGAGCATGGGAGTTATTTGGTCATAATCCTTCACAAGAGCAAGTAGACAAGTGCCTTTTGGGGTATGGAGTCTTTGATAGCAGAAAATAATTTGGAGAATTTAATAATTATACTTGTCTAAAGATAAATGAGGTGAAGCCTTGAAGAATATCACCTTAAATCTTCAAGGATCCAAGGCCTCAAGGATAAATTTAGCTAGAGAGTAGGCTCTTCTAGGCTCTAGCGAATTTCTCTTTCCTTAGACTATTGAAATGTATTTTATGTATAAAGCCTCTAGAAATCAACTTCTAAAGTTCTATAACTTTAGGGCTCTAGAAGCCTTAATCTAGACAAAAGGTTCTTAACAATAAGTGGTAAGATCAAGAAGGAAGACATACCTTATGTTCCTTATCCTAGGGTTTCTTAGAAAGAAATTTCATAATATTTAATATGAATAAGTAAAATTGACCACAAACATTTGATGCATAAACAAATTGCAACATTTAATTACTTCAACAAGAATAATCAAGCATGAAAAAATCTAGTTTGCAAAGATTACCACCAAAATAGCCAAGAAACATCATAGGCAAGCTCCTCCAAGCCTAGCACATGAGAAAAATACACCGTAAACTCCAAAATAACACAAATTTAAGCCAAAGTATACCACTAGGGAGAAAATTTCATTCCTCCCTCTTGTGAGGGGAGAGTTATGATGAAAAAATGAAATTATCCAACCATATTTGTATGGGAAATCCTAGCTAATTTATCCAAAAGTTGTGTATTTTCACAAAATAGAGCCTACATGTTAGTTTGCTCTTAAAATTCAAAATTAAATCATTTTTCACAAAATAAACCCTAAAGAGGGTGACATCATCCTTCCTAGGGTGACGTTAGGCCTCCTCCATGAGATGTTAAGGTCATATAGCAAAACATTGGGCCTGTAAAGGCCCTCCTCCATGCCACATGTGCCAAAATTTCAGCCCAACATCTCTCAATGTCAAACCCTAGCCCTGGGTGACATCATGGGGTTACTAGGGTGACGTTCAAGGTCCCCAAAGCCAACACCTAGGTGGGGAAGGGTGGCCCCTCATCGTCTAGGCCTACCAAGATGACTCCAAAGGAAACATACTCTTCCTTCATTGTGAAAAATGGTCATCACTATCTTTCCCTAAGCTTGGGGTCTCTACATCCATCCTTGGGCTTAAATCCCTCATGAAGGTATGAACTGATCATCTCCTCATGAATACCTATCCATTGGGAAAAGTGTTGTAAAGAAAACAAGTATGCCCTCCAGGGGTCCATGAGTCACAAGTATCATAGCAAGTAAATCACATCTAATAATCAAAACACCTGAACATGTGCATCAAACCCCCCTTTTAAAACCAAACAAAAGCTCAAGAACGTTATACAATTTTTCAAATTTAAGTCTTGGAAGGGTCTCAAGGTGCCCTATTTGGTCAATCACTCTGAAGTCCAGGGTGTTTCCTAGGTGAAACCTATCCTAGTCACGTGTGTATGTGACATGGTGTGGGGTAAACCTTTGGGCATGGGGTTCATGACAAACAAGGGTTTGTATTGTCTTACCTATGGGTGCCTTTGTCGAGGGTGAGTTGCCCCTTGTTCTCAAATGCATTTTTTCCAAGCCCATTTTTTTTCCATTCTTCTTCTTATCTTTTTCTTTCATGTTTCTTTCATTTTTCAAGAAATTAGTTGGAGGCTACTATCCTAGCTTGGTGTCCAGATATGTCAATGTCATCCACAAATACCTCTTGGAAATGAGAAGGCTAGCTCGTGATGAGACCCCCTTTCCCACAGTCATGTAATTGAAGGCTTGGTGACCAGATGATGGTAATGTCATATCACTAAATACCTATGATCATGATAGGCTGACTCGTGATGAGACCTCCTATCCCCTAACTAACACCTTGAGTATTCATTATCATTCATTTTGTGGGTTCTCCATTTCTTACAGAGAAGCATTCCATTACTTTCTCGGGGATCCCTGGGCAAAGCATCTCAAAGGTTTTTATGATTGGCCTTTTATCTTTTGCCAACTATTTTTACCCTCTGGGCCTTTATCCCCTTCTTCCCACGAGGTAAGGTACAATCCCTTCTTGGTTCAATACACCTGAAGATCCCAAAAGGCTAGGGATATAAAGGGAAAAAGTATGAAAAGTGACACATATGGTAGGGAACAAAATATGACTTTTCAAGGAACCACCCAATAACAACCTATTCCCAAGGGAAACCAACTTATTAGGACATAATGACACCCCCCTTAGGTTTAAATAAGGAAAATAGCATAAATTCCAAGAAAATGTTCTGAAATAAAGAAAGATCCTTTGCAACATGCTCAAATTCTTTAAATATAAGAGTGACACATACCATGATACCTAGACTCATTACCTCATGGTGCAAGACCCACTACCTTGTGGGAACTAGTCCGGTGTGGTGGATGCTGCTGCTGGTGATGTGTAGAATGCATCAATGAAAAGAAGGACCCCTCTAGGGCTATGATCTATCCATCTGGCTCTTGACACTCCATGTCTACAACCTATGGGCCTCGAGACATGATCTCGTTAGTTACACCTAGGTTGGGGGTAAGAGGACCAGTTGCATACATGCTAGCATTATCTATATCCATGAGAATTCATAACGTGTTCCTTGTATATTTGTTAAAAAAGTATGTACCTGATCCTAATCATGTGATTGATTGGAAAGTGATCCAAGTGGAACACGAAGGAGATTTTCTGGTGGAACCAATGTGCATCCTCACTAATGCATATGGGTTCAAAATTCAAAAAAACATTACGACAATACGAGTTAAATTAATCGTACTGTCGCAAATTACTACTCTTTGAATCATTTTTTTTTTGCGCTCCCCAATGTTCATCGTACTTTCGACGACCCTTATTACTATGTCGCTATAATGACATTCAGGAGCCATATTTCAACAAAAAATATGCTTCTCATCAGCAAGGTATGGTCATCGCTATAACGATGACAAGTTGATATTTCGTCGATATATAGATGAGTGTTCAAACATGCGTCGGTTTAGCAACGACAATGCAAAATTTCATCCATATTTCGACTAAAATGCACATGTTCTTCAATATACAGACGTAACAACACTTTGACTAGTCATATTTTGCATGCTCAAAGATCGTCAAAAGTTTGAACAACCGTTGATATCCCGACGACATTTGTAGTTCTTTAAAAAACCAAATAGCCATTTGAAAGTGCTTAATGATCATTGACTTAGTCAGGTTTGAATTGATTGACCATCATTAGACATTCGACATATGGTAGACATTTCAATAATTTAGTGGTAGTTGTGACATATATAAAAGCTTAATCGTCTATTTATTTTTCAACACATGTAATAGTCTCTTTTCTATGACCCACGCCTTGTTTCACATTAAATTTTTGATTTATATAGCTTGGATTTTGGACGTACTATGAAGGTTAAATTAATTTTTTTTAATATCTCGGTGTCTGGTTTTAAATACTCATGACTTAATCGGCCAACTAATTTTTGTGGTAACAAAAGTTTAATTTCTCTAGGAAATATGTATGAACATATCTACTTAATTGCTTATATTGGCATAGATCTCTTCTATATTTTTTTAATGATTTACTTACTTTATTATAATGAATCTTTGAAGCTTATGTGGTAAAAATGTATATATTTATAAGGTTACTTTTGATCTCTTGAGTAATTCTTGACTAGTACTCTTATAAAAATTTAGTAAATCAATGACAACAATGGCTTAATTAATTCCAGATGTACAAATGGGGTCAATTTTTGATGACATTTGTACTGTAAGAAAAAAATGGTATATTGTACTAATATTGCATCTATAGTGTTTTTTTTTGTAATAGGAATTCCCAATGCAAATAATAATAACAACATTACTCACCATGAAGAAAATGAAAAGAAGATTGCTAGGTTAAAGGTGGCAATGGAGGCAAGGAAAAATGTGAAACTTGAATGCCCTTGTAATACATGCAGTGGATTGAATAGAAGAAGTCTTCTATTTCAAACAATTAAGATGCATTGTTCAAAATAAGGGCACGTTGAAGGGGGGTTGTCATATTGTCCCATGGTATGTTATTCAATATTATTGTGTATTATACTCTTTGTATCGACTATAATATTTATAAAATTTTCTTTTGTTTTAATATTTGTTATATACACTAATTTTATTGATTAAGTTTTGTAATTATAAAGGTAAATCCTCCTAGGTGTTTGTTGCTGGATGAATATGAAGTTCCTAGTAGTAGTAGAAATACTGTTGTACAGGTTGAGGAAAATGGTTGTATTGATATTGAAGATCATCATGATCAAGTTAATTCTATGGAATTAGAAGATGACACCAATAATATAGTTGAGCCAGATGATGGGACAAATAGATTGATCCAGAAAATCCTTTCTCCTATCGATGAGGATGAAAAAGTTGATGGTACTCATGATATACCTTTTCTTGAGAAGGCACAACAAACCATTTATGAAGGATCAAGAACAAATGTTCTCTTAGCTATAATGTTGTTGGTGAACTTGAAGGTATTGAATAGTTTTTCAAGAACTTGTCTCACATAGATATTAAAGTATGTAACGATATATTTCATCACCACATCTACATAAAGGTCACAATTATTTTTCTCTTTTTTTAGTGTCAATTAATGTGTAATATATTAAGGATGCAATATTTATGATTACTATTGATTCCATTAATTAGTTATTTTTTTATGTTGTAGATTGTTAGGTGAATTTTTCTTACCACTGTCAAATAATTTACCTCGCACATACCGAGAGTTATCTACCATTATGAAAGATATTGGAATGGAGTATCATGCTATTGATGCATGTCCTAATGATCATATTATATATTATGGACAATATGAATTGGAAATGAAATTCCTGCAATGTCAAATCAATAAATATCGAACCGATCAAGTAACAAAAAGGTGCCTCACAAGTTTCTTCGTCATATTCTAATAATTCCATGTTTGCAGCGATTGTTCAGGTGTGAAAGCATAGCACAATTTATGGATTAACGTGTGTGGCACATAAGTGAAGATGGTGTTCTTCGAATTTCTGTAGATTCTTTTTCATTTAGATACATCGAAGAAAGATGGATAATTTTTAAAGAAGAACCTTGTAATGTTAGGCTTTCATTGGCAGGTAATTGTGGCAACCCATTTGGTGAGCTCAGGTCTATTTACTCACCGTGGCTTGTTTTTGTTATTTCATCCTTGGATGTCAATAAAGAGGGAGTACACAATTTTGGCAATGATTGTTCCAGATATTTGTTTACAATATTTGTTTGAACATAGATTCAGTTCAATTGTACTCTTATTCGTTATTATTGCATTATTTATGATACATAAACAATGTATTAATTATGTGTACTTTCAACCAATTAGGTAAGTACCAAGTGAAATATATGAATTTATATATTGAGCCTCTTGCTGACGAGCTACTAAAGTTATGGGATGGAATTACTATGTATGACATCTCTATACCAATAGGGAAAAAACAATTTCAATTCCATGGAATACTTACATGGACAATTCATGATGCCCCAAGGCTATCACATTTTTGTGGTATGTAACATCACATTACTGCACTTTAGTACTATATAATTTTATGAAAATATTATACATGTTTCTACTATTAAGTCCTTGTACTAGTTATATAACTAATATTACCTGTCACATTATTAATCCATATCTTGTAGGTCTTCAAACGAAGGGTAAATTTGCATGTCTAGTTTATGGTCCTAGGATGAAATATCATTGTTCAAGAAGTTTAGGAAAGGAGGTGTTTTATGAGTATAGACACTTCCTACCTAAGAACCATAGGTATCAAACTACTGAAAAACATCTTTTCAATGGGAAAGAAGAGACTGCAATAAAACTACGAAGAATGACACCTCACCTATTGAAGTTGGCATATAATAGAAATCATCAAGGTAAGAAATTCTACTATGTATCACACAAAACGTTTTACAATTTTTATTTGTATTGAATTATGTTCACCGTATCTAATAATTATTGTTGTATAATTAATTCATTTCTGTTTCATAAAGGTAGTCAAAACATTGATGGACATCTTCCATGAGGAATGAAAAATTACCCCGTACAATTCAGTAGGTTTCCCTACTATGAGCACCTACAAATAACTCATTTGTTTTATACAATGCATATCAGGAAGAATGTAACCAAAATGTTGTGGAAAATCTTATATGGAAGGAATGACAAATAAAAAAATGACAAAATTTGAAGTGACATTCATGAAGCCAATCATGTAATGCATGATTTGATTGATTCAAATAGAAATTTCAGAGATCGAAATCATCTTCCATGGTTATTTACAGAGCAGGAAAGAAATGTTGTAAAAGAGGTAATTCGAAAAATTAAATTTCCCAAGGGATTCTCTTCAAACATAAATAATATATTAACAAAGAAAGGTGACTTTGGTGGGGTAAAAACTCATGAATGGAATACCTTCATTAAGGTAATTATTTTGCTATGTAGATTTCTATTTTGGTAATACTTCTTTTTGGTATTTTAATTTTGTTTTCTTTTCAAGAAAACAATGATTCCTTTTTTGTAATTACAATATGTTCTACCTCTATCTCTCCCTGGCATCTATGACAACAATGTAAAACAAGTTATATATTATCTTGGAAAATACACGAGGTAAGAAAATTTTTTGTCGCAGAACTTGTCATCATGTAATTTTTTTTATCTTAATTAATGTATATACTTTGTTGTTGAAATGTATGATTTGATTATATACTCTTGTGTAGGTGGTTGTCATCTAAAGAAATACATAAAGAATATATAACATATTAGAGGAGAGAAATTCCTCGGCTAATGTGTGAAATGCAAAAGCATCTACCTATGACATTTTTCAATGCTCAAGAACACTACCTCATACACCAAGTTGAGGAGATTGAAATGTGTGGACCTATACACACAAGGTCAATGTGTATGGTGGCGAGGCACTTAAAGTCATTGAAGTATTCGGTTAGAGAAAGAGTACGTCCTAAGGGTTCTATGGTGGAGGGATATATGGTATATCAATCTTTGGTGTATATTAGTCAATATCTTCCTAAATTAGCAACATGAATGAAGGTGCCTCGCATTTTGGATGTCAACTACATCAAAAAATTTGAAGGGGAGGTCTTGGTCAGGAAAAGTAGACTGAGGAAAGTGAAAGGTAATTATTAGATGGTAGCTGAGATCTATAATACTTTGCATTATTAATTTTTATCTTTATTGTACTTATTAATTAAATTTTATTCTTCCATCAATTATTAATCTTTATTACTATTACTACTTGTTATTCCTTTTTCATACGGTTGGTCTAGAGTGGGATGCACTACATTTATTCATCGCAAACAATCTTGATTGGCTGAAGTTATGGATAGATCGATGTAATATACAATGTAATGGTAGGTTATCATGGGAAGGAGTGGATGCATTGCTTAAATAAGCTCATGATAATCAAGATACCGATCTTACTCAGAGGGAAATTGATTTAGCATATGGTTTAAAAGATAAACAGACAAACATTATATAATTCACCCACATCATCTTTAGTTATTTTCGATTATATTAATCTAGGTCATGGTGTGTTTTTTTTTTTATAAATTTTTACCAAGTCTAAATATATTTCATTGACAATGCATTTTTAATGTGTCGGGCATATTGTAGTTGAAACACTACAAGGCTATGTGGTGTAATGGTCGTAAATTTCACATCAAAAAGTTGGATGACAAGAACAAAACCTTTGATAGTGGGATAAATGTAGTCTTTCAGGTCACTAATGTTTCCTCTAGAAGTGACATGCATCCAACAATATCCAAAAATAGATACTATAGGTATTTGAATTATAAAATTGAGTGTGACTTTAATTCCTTCATGTTAGTTTTGTTCAATGTCAAATGGTACAAGTTACACATAAATGAACATGATCCCAAAATAACTATTATTGAGCATGACAATGTATTTTCCATGGTTAATACAAGGGCATTTTAGCATGGTACATAAAATTTTGTTCTTCCAAGCAAATGTGAACATGTCTTTTATTTAGAGGTTCCAAGTAAATCAAGTTGGTCATACGTTGTTAGATATGATCCAAGAGGAAGGCTTGTAAAGTATAATGTACCAGAAGAAGATGATATTGAAGAATAAGAAGTTGTAGAGGAGCATTAGGTAGATGTAATGTCAGATGAAGAAGTCGAATAACTTCAGGTAGATGTAGATGAAAATTATGTTCTCGATGATGATATTGATGATGATATTATGATTGAAAATGACATTGATGGTGATGTTGATCTAGCCAATCCTTTCCACATGGATTCTAAACCTGATGATACAGATGTAGAGTTGGATGAAGAAGAAGATCAATTATATCATTGTCAACATCGTCACCATAATCATTGTCGTTGTTGTCATTTCCATCGCCATAATCAAAATTTGTTGTCGTTGTCATCATCAATCATTATGGTTGTCATCATTGTCATTTGTCATCATCATAATAGTCATTTTTATTATCATTATCATCATTGCCATCATCATCATCATTTGTCATCATTATCATAGTCATTTTCATCATCATTATCGTTATTTCCATCATCATCATCTCCATTTCCATCATCATTGTCTTCCATTTTCAAATCATCATCATCATCATCATGGTCATCATCATTGTTGTTGTCATTGTCATCTTATTGATCATCATCGTCATCAACATTAACCCTGCAACATTGATCGACGCCAATGGTCATGTCAACTACTCCTCCAGGTTAAAAACATAGTCATGATATTTGTATTAATGTCGAAACATTGAGCATATAAATAATAATAACTTATAACCATGTCCTTCTAACGCTTTCTAGTTTTGTAGTGGATGCCCTTGTTGTGAAACAACGTCCACTAGTACGTTGTACTGCTAGAAGTAGTACAATGGTGGAGATTACACATAGGCATGGAGCAAAACCATAAAAGGGTCCAAAAACTAAAGGGGATGAAGACCAATGTATGTATGATGATTTACTAAAGACTTTTATGAAAACCAATAAACATAAATTAAAGAAGTGATTGTAAATATTTTTAGGACAAAATTTATTTATATTATAAATTATTAGTTGTGCAGTTTTTGTTTAGATTAATATGAATTATTGGGTATGGGGAATTGAGAGTGATGCGAGGGCGAGGGAGGGGCCAAATGAGATTTCACCTTCACATGGTTGGCCCTATTTACTAAAGAATAATTAATTATTCTTGAAACCAATAGGATCTCATTAAGGTATTCCTATTATTCACTTAGTGATATTGTTTTTAGAGATTATTGAATGTAAACATTTGAGTTGGCATTGTCAGTGTTATCATGATCAATATTGTGATCGTCACTATCATTATTGTCATTGTAATAATCATATCGTCAATTCCATCATCATTTTCTTCCATTTTCATTATCATCATCATGATCATCTTGATCATCATTGTCATCATCATCGTCATTTTCATGATCGTGATCATCATCATTGTTATTTCCATCATCATCATGAACGTCAACATTGCCATATTATTCATCGTCTTCCATTTTCATCATCACCATCGTCATATTCATTATGATAAATATTTTCATCTTCATTGTCATCATCATCATCATCATTTTCATCATCATTGTCACTGTCATCATCATTGTCATTGTCATCATCAAGATCATCAATTCCATCATCATTTTTTTTCCTGCATTGTCACTATCATCATCGTGGTAATCATCATCTTTGTCATCATCAACATGATCATTTTCATTGTCATTGTCATAATCATCATTAATGTCACTTTCATCATCATTTTCATTGTCATCATCATGATGATCAACATTTTTATCATCACCGTTGTAGTTGTCATTGTCATCATCATCATTGATGATGACATCCCTAATCCTTGTAACAACTTTACATCATATTACTATGACCATTTATATATCATGTCCAACTCACTAACCTACAAAACCATATTAGCCTAAGCACTTATATCTATAAAACCTAATCCATAACGTTGGTAACTCCTAAGTTTTGTGGGTGGGAAATCCCTCCTACGGACTAGCACTAAGGGTTTTATCATGCATGCAGAAAATGACCATTTAAAAGCCTCTACTTTTTTCTATTCTCCCAAAACAAAACCCCACATTCATGCAATACAAAGGTGCAAACAAGATTAGGTAACTCTACCTTAAATCCTTCGTTGGATGTCGATCCCTTCGCTTTCACTCACTCCTTGACTGCAAGCCTCCTCGCAAAGCTGACCTGCATTCACACATGGACAAACAAAGAGCTACAAACATGCATTTCATATACTAATTGCTGGGTTAGATGTGACAATATCATAAAATAAATACACAATTTTAACACATGATATGGTGGGACGAAAAAAATATTCCTTTTTGTATTAATCTTCACAAGAGTAAAATTTACAATATGTGGTCGACACTGCTCCTTGAATCTAGTCCTAGGCTCCTCTTCAACTATGCTCCAACTGCTTCTGTATATGCTTCTCTTCACTCAATAGTTGCAAAAGGTTGAGGCTAGGGGAATGTTAATTCGGGTCGAGTTTATTTACTATGATTTTCCTCCTTTCAAATGGGACCCCTACCCCTTATTTTATAGGCTAGAAGGAGCTAGGTATTTAGTCGAGTGACTGACCATGCATCGTCGAAAGGTTTAGTTAACTTACCCAAAACTGTGTGTTTCGTCAACAACTTTCCATTTTTTGTGCTTTTGTAGGTACACACGGGCTGTAATGGGCCAGCTAGCGTGTACACGAGGGATGTAGTGGGTCAGCTAGAGTGTACATGCGGGTTGTAGTGGGTCAGCTAGCGTGTGCCTTTAAAAAAGGTGTTTTTAAGAAGATTTGTTCAGTACTGGCTTGGAAAAGAAGGAATATGAGATGGCCTGATGCCAGGTAAGCATGTCTGGTGAAAATTAGGGTTATAAAAGATGCCCCCCTAATGTGTGAGGTTAGAAGAGCATCTGATGGCCGAAATACATTATTGATCTTTATCAACGTACCAAACTAGTGAGCCCAGGGACCAGAATTCGAGAGGTGCCATCTGCAAAATAAAAATTGTCTCACCGAGGCGAGAATACCCATGCTCGGGATGAAATAAAATCATGGATGCCAATCAAATACATTGCAGATCCATGTCATATAACTATATAAAGTGCAGTTGCAAGCAATACACAACATATCTACATCTCGAAATCAAAAAGATATAAATGTATAGTATCGATATTCTAGAAGCTAGTAAGGCCTGATAGTTGGAGATGAGGTATTCAGAGCTTGAGAAACAACTTCAAAATATTCAAAAATTGGGTAGGAGTGTAATATGAGTGTACAAATTCACTACCCAAAGGTCTTGACGGCTTGTCAGGCATGGAATAGAGGATCTTGATGATCAGACTGAAGGCTTCATTGATTTCAAACAAAGACTTGATTGGAATTTCGCGATGGCCGGGCATGAGGTCAAGAGACAAACTGCAGAGGGGCCAACTCAAGCTTGGTAAAAACTTCCCTTGGATAATAGAACGACAAACGATGAGACTCAGGCAACATGATGTTGACATAAGTTCATGAGGTAGGAGGCAACACAAACTCTCCATATGTTTGGAAGAATAACCAAACAGAGGAGGACACAGCTCTACGGAGCAAGAATAGCTTCCTAAGGTCATATTAAATCCTAGGGCTTGACGAACAAACGAAAGGATGTGCTTTTTCCAAGGGTGACTCATTGTGCTGCCAATAAAAAGAAAATAATTTTCCCTTCCTCTTTTTGGGGTATATTTGATTTTTTTGTCTTTTTCAATAATTTTGGAAAAAGAATAAAAGAATGCTACGTTACAAAGGAGGAATGAGTGTCACAAACATACTAGTTCTAGGCGCAAGGACAAGACTGATGTTCAGAGCAAGGACACTCGGAAAAATTCCTCCCGGGGCCAAAGGTGTCAAGACGCAAAGGCAAAGTGCTACAGGGCTTGCGTATAAGGCATGCTTCAGATGGTTCAGTTGAGAGCAACATAGAGCCGAAATTAGGCCAAAGATGTGGGTATGCAAATGCGATTAATAAGACACACAATGGTGACATCCTTTGATGTAATTTTAACGAGCCCAAAGAAGGTAAGCTCGGCCAGTTTTTCATTTTTATAGAGTCTAAAAAAAGTGTAAAAGGAGACTCTACTAGGGTACCTTTTTCGAAGATAGTCTAGTCGGCTCGAAAAAGGGGTAAACTAGCACCGACCAGACGTCTTATTCAAAACTATTTTAATGAGTGTGATGAAGACAAGGTCACTCAACAACTTTTTCATTTTTAAGGAGTCTGAAAAAAGCTTAACTATGGACTCTGTCATGAATGTTCTTCTGGACCATTTTAACGAGTGTGAAAGAATAAGGTCACTCGGTGATCTTTTCAATTTTAGGGAGTCTAAAAAGAGCTTAACTATGGACTCTGTGGGGGTTCCTTTTTTGTAAATTTAGTCCCTTAGGCCTGAAAAAGGGTTAAAATTATACTTGAGAATACTCTTCTAGAGAACCGAGGTTTCTAGAGTATACCTTTGTTCGTACAGTTGACCATCCGAACCGAAAAAGGGGTAAACTACTGTCGGACAGAAGTGACTTTAAATTTCAGTTTAGCGAGCATGAATGTTAAGGTCCTAACCCGCACATAGGTAGATCAATGTATTCGGATGTAATAAAGGTCAATATTAATAAGACCTTTCAATAAAATAGAATAAGGCGGATGTAAGAAGACCTAATAGAAGCTTCCGCT
>JASDQU010307072.1:132571-149316 GCA_032191745.1 Picea mariana | reverse complement strand
AGGAGTCGAGGGTATGAGAACCCTAGCTTGGATATTATTGTAACAGAGCGCTGCTCGATTGGAGGTTGCCCCCTCGAAGAGGCCTGTGAACATTGCTATCTGAATCAAGTGCTCTTTCTGTTCAAGTGCTATTTCTGTTACTATTTCGTATATCATTTCTGGTATTGTGAAGATTATGCTGGATATTATACTGTTATTCTATTATTTCTAGCATTTCGTTTCTGTTCTGCATATTTTATATACCTGGTATCTTGCAATGAAGGTCAATGAAGGTCAACAAGATCGCTCGACAATATTTTCATGTTTAGAGGGTCTGAAAAGAGATTAAAAGAAGACCTGTTAAGTTTTGGGAGTCCCAAGGGTGAGGTCAAGAGTGATACGGAATCATGCAAATGAGGCTCAAACTCGTAATCAGGGAAAACTAGTAAGGACTCCCAGGCCTATAGTCGTTAGTGACAACATGGACACCAAAATGAAACCAGGATCTACCTAGGGCATCCATGTTAAGGTAGGCTCTACCACTAAATTACGACACTCCTAAAGTGACAATGATGGTTCCGTGTCACAAATCGGTGGGATCGATCCTATGGCAAAGCATAAAAGATAACAAGATGCAGAAAGTGGAGGTGGAATCCTATCTTAAATGCAATGAGTTGGAAAAAATGGCTTTTTACCAAAGGACCTTCAAAACGACCCAAAACTCCAAAAAGTTTCCCAATACCCAAAGAACACTTCTTGTGACAATCCAAAGAAAACTCTCGAACCATACTAAATGATTTTTAGTTTAGAAAAAATGATAGAAGGGTCCAAAATTGACAAAAAGAGGCCAAAAAGTCTATAAATAGAAGCTGGCAACTCATTATCACCATTGCTAATTAAGAAATTGACTAAAAGCCAAAACTACCTCTTTGTGAAAAGAGTTGATTCCGGGAGCTTTAGTGGACGAAACAACCATCCACTTGGACCAAGTAAGTACTCACTACCCCCTCTTGCACTTTAATTCTTTCTTTATGAATTTAAGTTCATTTTTTTGGGGTGCGTCGACCATTAAAAGGTCGACCCTACGTCCACATGGATTGTCTTATGACATCTTGAGTGTACACGCAGGCTGCCTTATGACAGCCTGAGTGTACACGCTACTGTGAGCACTACAGCCCGCGTGGACCTTCCATTTAGTGTAGAAAAAAAAAAAAAAAAAACAAGAGTTAACCCTTCTGAACTTTGTCTATTTGCAGGATGTATATTCACTGGAGGGAAAGAGAGCATGAGGATACTGATGTGTTGGTCGATGAGGACCCTGATGATCTTACTACGTTGTTGCCTTGGTGGATTATTGGCATCCTGATGCAGAGGCCTTTATGCTAGAGGGGCAGTTGCTGGCTCCAACGACAGAATATATATACTTTCTAACTAGCCTCTCGAGGAGAGGGGAACTAGTCAATTTTTGTACCTTTCCTTCTGGGCCTCACAACATATCAGAGTTGATTGGACTCCATTGTGAAGCCGATATTGACAGAACAAGCTCGCAAGTACCAATAAGAAATATATCTAACTTATCACTAAAAGTGATAGTGTTTCTCATTGGGCGGATTACTGGGTCTGCGTCTTTGCATCAGGATTCTCGTGCACACATGAATTGTGCAGTTCAATGCTTAAATGCAAAAATATTTGACTAGAGCACCACCTTATGGGATTGTATGAAGAGGCATTAACAGAGTGTCGAATGCGGAATCAGAGGAAATTCGGGTTTGGGATGATTCTTTGTGCTTTCTTCTTTGAGAGAGTGCCCAATTTCATTCCTAGAGATACTATACGAGGCCACGAGGCCTCTCACCCCACATTATGCAGATGGGAGACGATGTTGCCACGACATGGGGGAGGGAGGACCATTGAGGCCTTCGATGACAATTTATTTTCTTGGTGGGCGTGACAGATTCCGGTCATAGAGGACTACCCCTATGCTGGGATTGACATCTCTAGAGATCCTGAGATACCGGTACCTCCCGGAGAGCAGCGAGGAGAGATGGGTAAGTTTGCTTCATTTTTTTTTTTTTAAATATATGTAATTTTTATGTTGTTTTTTATATATATCATTTTTTTATACACCAGAGTATTTGACAGATCTGTGTCTGTTATGTGCAGATGTGGGGCCAGTGTGACCAACAGACTATGCGAGGAACATGCGACGTCCTCAACCAGAGGCCACCCCAGCGGCAACCGACGGACCAACAACAGCAGGAGTACCTCCATTTGGTGAGGCCGAGAGAGTTTTGAGACGAGTAGGGAGAAACTTTACCTCGCTTACTCGCACAGTCCCCATGGAAGAGATCGAGGATCTGTCGCCGTCTATGCAGCCTCATGTAGTGGGGGCACCATGGATGTGGGTCTAACTTTTTCAGCGTTTGGAAAACTTCGTTGACCATTACAACAGGGCCAACAGGCCCCATCCTTAGTTAGGCTGGACTTTTCACGTGTCGAGGGCACTACTTGTATATTTTTTAGGGCATAAGCCCCATGACTTGTTACTGGAGATATTTTTGAGGCGTTTGTGCCCACACATGTACTCTGATATTTTTGATATTATATATGTATTTTTATGTCTTTTTATGTCTTATGGATTACATTTGCTTTAAAAATGTATTTACATGTGTATGTGTGTGTCTTTCTTATATGTGTGCGAGATGCCAATCTAAAATTTGATTAGCTAGAGTATCTGTGACTTGATTTAATCTCTTGTGAACATGAAAATATGTAATATAATCAAAGCTTCATTCTAAGAGACGTACCCTAAGGAACCATCGGTGTAAAGTAGGATCATGAACATGGTAGACTCTATTTAACTGAGACACAACCAGTTGAGCGTCTAAATAGACTTGAAGGTGAGAGATACCAAGTGACAAAGTGTCACGAAGAAACTCAATAACTGTGCTATATTCAATGAAATTGTTTGTGGTGTTGCCTAAACATATACCTCCTGAAGATAGCAACTGGACCTGAGGTGTAAAAATTACCCAAGCTGTGGAGGCAAGCCTCCGAGTGTGCCAGCTAGCACCATTTGTGAATCCAATGAAGACCTCTGATTCACTTGACATCTGCCACAATGACAAAAGATAACATAAAAAAAGACACATCCATAAAACCAAAAAAAACCAAAAAGTAATAGTACAAAGACTATACATATGTTACAAAAAGTTACTCAAGGTGACCTACCTATGAGTCTTGAGGTAGAGCCCATTTCTAGGTTCTGCCAAAGAATTTCCCTCAAAGTATACCAGATGATAAGCGCCCTTTTTTAGAACCTCTTTTACAATGAAAGGTCCGAACCACATAGGTTTGAACTTGGTTGCCTCCAGGGGGTCCTTATCTTGGTCATAGACCAGGACAAGGTCACCTTTCGATAAAATCCGAGTACGAACGGACCGATCATATTGACACTTGAATTTTTTTTGTGAGCCTCGTTGGCCAAAGACGCATCACGACGCTGCTTGAGATATAATAAAAACTCTTCAAGCGGTGAAGTGTCTAGAAATAACTGTACTACCAACTTTATAGATGGGATCTAGCATTCTATGGGAAAGACTGCTTCCATCTCGTAAACGAGTTGAAAAGGTGAGAAACTGGTTGTAGTCTTAACAAACATTCGGTAGGCCCATAATGCCGAGTATAACATCAAATTCCAATTTGACTTGGCTGAATTGATCGTTCGCTGTGGGATGGTCTTAAGATATTTATTGACAGCTTCCACCTGACCATTTGCTTGAGGGTAGTAGGGTGACAAATGTTCTTGCCGCAACCCAATATTTGATGTTAACTTGGTCATCATTGTGTTCTGAAAGTGACTACCATGGTCAGTGACAATCTCTCTCAAGACGCCGAACCGTGCTATAATCTGGTTAAACAAGAAAAGGGCGACCGTCTCGCCATCATCTTTGAACATTGGCATAGCTTCAACCCACTTAGTGAAGTAGTCTACTGCTACTATGATATAACAGTGCCCCCTTGCTGAAGGAGGGTTGCATGTAGTGTAATCAATCCCCCATTTGGTGAAGGGGCCAATGGTGATGACGGGAAACATGGGAGCGAGATGTGCCCTCATCTTCCATGAGAATATTTGACACGGGTGGTACTTCTTGACTGATGCGATACAATCTTTAATTAGTGTTGGGCAGAAGTAATTGACTCGTAAAATATTTTGGGCTATTGCCAACCCAAACAAATGACCGCCACATGCTCCAGTATGGAAATCGTTAAGCACGATTTCCGCTTCTTCATGAGTGAGGCACCGATGAAGGATGCAATATACACCTCGACGATACTAATTCGAAAGTTACGAGATGAGTTCCGCAAAGACCAGTGACTTTTTGGATTTCACCGAAACAAAATCTAAGTCAAATTCCTGAAGGACAACAATCCATCTACTGATCTTTCTGTCGATTACCCGTCGTGTCAAGACGTATTGAAACAGATTCACAACGGCGAAGACGGTGGTATTGTGAAACAAGATATAATGATGGAACCATTGGACATCATGAACTATTGCCAATGCAAGTTTTTTGATATGAGAATAATTGAGTTCTGGTCCAACCAGGCCTCAGATCAGGTAATAAATCACATATTCTGAGAGCAAATCATCGTCCTGAACTAATACCATGCCGATAGTTGACTCTACTACAACCAAGTATAATAAGAAATGTTTGTTATAATTGGGTGGCCGAAGCAGAGGGGCAGTTGTGAGGGCATGTTTCAATGCTTCGAAGGAGCATTGAGTGACATCGTCCCAATGAAAAGGAATGTCCTTCTTCAGTAAACGCATAAAGCCCTTTGTGATCTCGACGTAGTTTGCGATGAAATGCTGCAAAAAGTTCTCTTTTCCCTGTAAACTCTGAATTTGAAGGACTGTACGTGGGGGAGGAAATTGAAATATTGCCTCAACCTTGAGAGGATCGAACATGATCCTTGTTGTTGAAACTATGAAACCTAGCAAATGGACTGATGTCATACGAAAACTACATTTGTTGGGATTCAAGTGAATTCGGAAGTCGCGACATCGCTCAAAGATAAGTAAGAGGTGTGTGGGATGATCAGTTCTCTTACGAGATCGTGATGCTAAATCATCTAGGTAGGCATCAACGATATGTTTGAGATCATGGAAATCAAAATACATGGCTCGCTGAAAGGTGGCCCCAACATTTTTTAGACCAAAAGGCATCTTACGATACGCGAATGTATCGCATGGACAAATGAATGTTGTTTTGTGTTGGTCTTCGGGTTTTATTTGTATCTGATTATATCCTGAGAAACCATCCATGAAAGAAAAAGCCTCGCAACCTACACATTCATCGACTATCTGGTCAATAAATGGTGTGGGGAAATTATCTTTTGGACAGGCTTTGTTCAAATCACAGAAGTCCGTACATACGCGAATTGTACCCTGTTTTTTGTTAACTGACACTGGGTTTGACACCCATTGGGTCAAATGGATGGGGTAGATAAAACCTGCCTTGAGCAGTTTCTCTACTTCAACCTTAATAACTGTTGCATTCTTAGGATTAACCGACTTAGCATCATGATAATTYGTGATTTAGTGTTCAACAATTTTTGGATCGTTCCTGACATTTCCTTGTAAGACCAAGAAAAAATGTCACAGAATTACTTAAATAAATCTGTGTAGATTCGAATCTCTTCGGGGGAGMAGTCAACTCCGACAAAAACATTCTCCATGATGCCAGGGGTTCTGAAGATGTTTATAGGTATAGTTTCGGAGATGGTTTCCATATTACCCTTGGCATAAACAACATGTGTAGCCAAAGGATTGATAGGAAAAGACCTATCTCCATTCATAGTCAAGGTGAATTCCCTTGCTTCAATTCTATTGGAAGTAAGATATGTGATGGAGATTGTACTAGGGTTTGTTCGGACTAGTCATTGCTTCAATGATTGCTTCGTCTGAGGGAAATACTAAGTCTAAAGAATCTATATCAGCGAGGGAACCTTGAGCCCAAATAGGCTCTAGAATTGGATCTAACTCTTGTGCGGGAGTCAGATCGGGGTTGGTGAAATCTTGCTGGGCTAAAGAGTATGCCACTTCTACCGTGGACAAGGGGATGGACATACCATGGTGCCCTATCCCTTCCATCGTGGCCGATGGGGAAGGAAGAATCCATGGATCATTGAAGTAATTCATGCAAAACGACGAAACTTGGAAAATCTCAACCTTATGGTGGTCAGATATGAACTTAACATCACCTTGAGGAGGTGGGTAATTGAAAGTACCCATCAAAGGTGGGAACAAACCAACCCCTGCGTTGACGACATCAAGTTGAGGGTTATCAATCATTGGGACCGCGGATGCCCCCAATGAAGGGTCAGGATGAGAGAAAGACAATTGATCAATGGTCACGATCCATCCCTCATGTGGAAACAACAAGACCTGAAAAACTGTAGCGAATACTGCTTGCATAGCATAGGTCCAAATCCTCCCTAACAAGATATTTTAGTTGAGAGATGCGTCGACCACTTCAACCTTGACACACACAGTTTTCCCTCCTAACTGCATGGGAAAAGAGGGGATAATGCCATGTGGTCAGAATGAACGACTGTCAAAAGTGGTAAGAAGAGTAGGTGACGGAGACAAAATGGGTTGGCCAAAGGCCTTCCAACATGCCAAAGACATTACACATGTTGAGGCACCCTCATCAACCACCGTGCAGAAAATGTTTTGAGTAAAAGTTTTCATGGTGTAAGCCATGACTATCTGGAATGCTACATTGTAAGGGAGACGAGGTTTCAAGTTGGTTGTATCAAGCATAATCATACTCGGATTACAAGTCTCGACAGATCCTAAAGCAGCTAATAGAGCCTTTCCCTGGGAAGGGCAACTTTGGAGGACTTCCAAAGCAGACATCGCACAAGGGGTTTGAGACAAATCCTCCACCACAGAGTAGTTCTGGKCAGCCCTTGCATTCAGGTTGTGAGAATATTTCTTAAACACACCTTTTGGGATGCATGTCATGGTTTCTCCCAACATATTCTCAATCTAGAGAGGAAGAGATGGGGTTTCAGCTTCTTTACCTTTCTCAGAGGTGTTTGGCTTGCTGTAATCATGTTCTCTAGTCGATATATAGGAATAAACTTTCATCATATACTCATTCATGGATGCAAGATTGTTTGAAGATGGAGGGGTTCCTTGGCTACCCCCTTTCGCACTTGTAGAGGCTTGAGTTAGATTTTTGGCCATGTTGAAATGGGTTTGTTAACACAACAGGTTGCTACTGTGACAATAACTTTTGGGCCTCTGCAAGCCGAGGGCACTGGTGAGTTAGGTGGTCTTCCATACACATATTACACAGATACTTCGTCTTCCTTTTTTTGGTGTTGCCCCCGCCAACATTATTAGTGGGTTTCTCATCCCCCTTACCCTTGTTATGTTGTTTCTTCTTTCCATTAGGCTATTTGGTGGCCTTTGGATTTTTCGATCGCACACTATGTACATCCGACGTTTGGGTAGGGGAAGTAGCCGGAATAGTAGTCTGGCTGGCTGCTGTATGCTGGATAGACAATTGTTGCAATTGTTTCGTCTATTGTTCAACGGGCTTTTTTTGTGTTGAACCAACAATACCATCGACATGTGGTCCAAATCTCTGTCTGGTTTTATCAAGTATTGATCGTGGCGCATCTGGCAAGATCTCATACAGTAGACCAGACTTAGAATATATTAGCTCAAGATGTTGAGCTCTCATGATTGCATATTCTTCATAAAACAATCCCGACGTTGTGACGTCTTTGGATAACTGTGGTACCAAAGACTTAAGGAACCACTCAAGAAGGAATGCTGGTGGGACTGGCACCTTAATCAAACTCTTCAGGCATCTCCATTCTTGGAAGCGATAAGAGATATGGTCCGCTTTTGTCTGTTCGAAATTGGCCAACAATTTTGTTCCAGCGTCATATCTCACAGGTAATTGGAAATGGTTTAGGAAAACCATTGCCAATTCGTCGAAGGAAGAGTATCTTGAGTGGTCGAGCTCAATGTACCATTTTGAGACACTCCTAATGAGAGTACATTGAAACAATCGAAACTGTATGGAGTCGTCTTTCAATGACTTAGATGAGCACCAAAGTGAAAAGTAGTCACATGATCTCCTAGATCTTCGTTAGGCTTGGCTTCGAACTTTGGTATGTCCGAAGGCAACTTCGTCGGCATAGGGGGCCAATGCAGATCGTGACAGATAGGATCGTTCAACAACCTTGTTAAATCTGGCAAATGCAAGGCTTCCAGGAAAGGTAGTTTGGGTTGTTAGTGATAACCATAGAAAAAGGGGCCTGGAGTTTGACTGGCACCAGGTGGCCAGGAAAAGTTGGGTTGTTGGCCTGGGTTCTGGTAAAAACCATGGCCATGACCAGCGTACAGATTCTGCATTTGAGGAGACATCATCGGATGATTCCCGAAATAGGACGTATATGGTTGGGCATGAATTACATTCAGAGGACTTTGAGAAGGGTTGTCCCATGTCGATCCCATGGGCATAGGTATTGCACCTTGCTCAGGGTTCCATTGGTTGTGAAAAGAGTTTTCCCTGATTGACATTCCTGACGAGGGAACTGATCCCTGCCAAGAATTCCAAGGTCCTAATGCGGAAGAAGTTCTTGGGTTTGCCCCCTGTGTAGGAATAGTACCTTGCATAGGATTAGGTTGTTCGTAACTGGGGTTTCCCCTAGTTGGGAAAGTAGCTGACGAGAAAGTGTTGTTACCAAACACACCAAACAAAGAAAATGGTGTCAAACCTACCGACATATTATGAGAAGGTGGTCGTTGACTCCCTGCTCCAAATAAACTATGGTGTGCATTTGGCCTGACGGATTGCTGGTGGGCACTGCCGAGAGAAGGGGACAAAGGAGGTATATGACCTCCTCCATAAGGAAAAGCATTAAAGGGAGTTGAAGTTCCCCCCATGGGTCCTTGTAGAGGAGAGTTAGAGCTCCATGCCCCCAGACCTAAATTCTGTAAAGTGGAGTAGGAAAGTACAGGACTTGTACTTGATCTAGGCATCCCATATGAGAACGGAGGGCCTATAGCACTCTGCATGAAAGGAGTAGTGGCCACTGCCAAAGACAGGATTGAACCACTGCTCGAGGTAGAGGTAGTCGAGACCATGGTGGCTCGAACTGATGATGATGGGTTAGGAGGTGGAACACTCCCTGTGGTGACAGCCATAGTGGGAATAGGAGAATTCCTGGAAGAAGTGGCAACATTTTTTTCCATTGCTTCATGTGACATTGTATGGTGCTTGTAAGGATAAATATTTACGATGATGGGCGCCGAAGGATCAATGGTTGGAGTTTCGAATGGACCAAGAGATTCCAATCCAAGTTCTGAAATGGTTGGTTCCTCCGGATGTTGGTCGGACACAGTTTCCTGTGACCCCGTCACTTCAAAAGACCCTTGTTGGTCTAGCTTTCACCTTAGCGGTGGTAGGGGTGGATCCAGTGTAACCGGTGGCAAGCCAAGAATCTTTCATGACCGACAGAGCTCATGTTCCTCCACTGTGTAAGAATATCAAAGACACACTAGGGCTTTCAATTCGTTCAAAAACAACACACACTAGAAAAAGTCCCTACGAGATAAAACAAGAAATTATTAAACTAGTTGGAAGAATAGTTACAACAACCAACACTAGAGCAACTTACCGGTGCAAGTGCAACTCGAATACAGAAGCACCCTCCTGGTATAATCTACAAAGTGTGGCTCGATGTCTATCCTAGGTACCATGGTCTACCCCCGCAGTCACCTGTGTAAGTCCCTAAAATAATGACAACTAGGTTGCCAGCACGTGAATAGTCACCAGGCGGGTACAGTCGACAGTCGGGTGGACCACAATGAGTAGGGTATCAAGCCTGAAACCTGTCAAGGGTATCGAAAGCAAGTGGTCCAGAAGACAACTGAGGACCTTGAACATATTTGAGACCCACGAAGATTCATGGCAAATGCAATCGACGGAATCCCAAAACAAGCCTTCTATATGCGTTCCCCACTACGCTTGGTCTGACTTTGGAGGGGTTATCTCCGCTACCTTTCTACACATGACCTCATGTTTATCCCCTATGTTAGAGGGGGGTTCCAGATAACTTTCATGATACTGGACTTTTAACACTCCCTAGCACAAACTCTTATGTTATGTTTTGCAGCCTTGAAGAGTTTCCTCTCCAACCTAAATCAAGGCTCTAGCCTAGACTAGTTGATGGACCCTACAAACATAAAGTCTAGTTGATTTTAATTAATCATTAATTTTTTATGGCTTGTCTTAAGTCAAAGTTTATGAAAGTGAAACTAGTGATGTTTTGAGAGACGAAAGAAAAGATAAACAGAAAGCTAGAAACAAAATAACTTCTTCTTGACAAAATTTTTGATCAACTTTTCAAACTATTTTTCTTTTCTAAGATCTTTGAAAAACAAACTCTAAACAGGATTTTGCTTGAATATGAGCTACTTATTGTCCTAAGTAAACAACCAAGAACTTATGAAAGAAAAACTTTTCCTGGTTATTTATGCAAACCAACAACTACTTAACCAAACCAAGAAATAAAAGAGTTTTTTTATTTTTTATTATTTGATGCTCACAAAGAAAAAATGACGACAAGTAAAGACCAAGAAAAATTCTATCCTGAGCACATATCGCAAAGAGTCACTAAGAATAACACATAAATTGATTAAAGCAGACTCTCACACTTGTCTAAAAACCCCATGAAAGAAAAAAAATTGAGGAAAACTTTTTAATGAAAAAGAAAGCTATTACTGTAATTAGACCTAAGTTGTCAACTGCTATGAAAAAGACCAATATTAAATCAAGTCAATCCCTAAGAGGTATAACTCTTGATAAGGAAGAGGATGAATGCCTCTCCTTAAACAAATTTTTTCTCAACAGGCACGCTGCTGGCAGTTCAACAACTAGCGTGTGCACGCAAGCTATGTAAGGTCAGAGCGTGTGTACACGCATGTAGGCCTTATACAGGCTGTGTGTACCTCTGCAATTCTTCCAAAATGAAAAAAACAAGCAATCAAACACTGGCAGAGACTACTAGTATTGAGAACCAGAGTCCATTGAAGACTCAGAAACTTACTTTAACAGAAAAGAAAAATAATTCAAGGAAAATTTGGTAGAACAAGACCAATATGAGGTGGCACCTAAGCTACAAAATACAAAAACAGAGACCAGAATGAGATCTAGAAAACCCCTCAGAAGGATTACTTCTAACAGGGGAGAGGATGATTGCCTCTCCTTAAAAAAAAAATTTTGAACTCAAACATGCGACTGACACTTCATTAGCTAGCGTGTGCATGTGGGTTGTGAAGGTAGGGTGAGGGTACATGCATGCATGCCTTATACAGGCTGTGTGTACCTCTCTGACTTCTGAAAAATAAAAAGAAGCTAAGAAAAGAAAGCAAGGAATACTAGTATGGAGGACCATAACATCTACTAGCTCAGACTCTTGCAGAAACTCAGAAAAAACGTGGTGAAACCAATTTAAAACTACAAAAAAAGTATCCCCAAAAAACTCGAGAGATCCCTAGTATGGTTTCCAATTCTGTTGTGGTTGGAAAATCCCTCCTACGGACTAGCACTAAGGGTTTTATCATGCATGCATAAAATTACCATTTAAAGGCCTCTACTTTTTTCTATTCTCCCAACACAAAACCCCACATTCATGCAATACAAAGGTGCAAACAAGATTAGGTAACTCTACCTTAAATCCTCCGTTTGATGTCTATCCCTTCACTTTCACTCTCTCCTTGACTGCAAGCCTCCTCCCAAAGCTGACCTGCATTCACACATGGACAAACAAAGAGCTGCAAACTATTGGGGCTTAGAAATGTTCTATTCTCATCCACCTTTCCCTTCATTAGTCTCCACATTTCATCGCCCCATTAACCTTTCACGATATCATTTCCATAAATATACTTGGGTTTCACCTTATTATTCTCCACTTTATTCATTTTAGTATTTAAAAGGAATTTGTGATTAAATGTTAGAAAATCAACATGTTTTCATATATCTCTCAAATATGTGTGAGCTTTGTAATGTGTAGGAATATGAGAAGGATTAATTCAGAGGACTTCTCGAATACTTCCTCCACCATTTCAATATTTGAGGAGATAATTCAAGTCCATTCCAAGGAGAAGATCATGGAGATTTGGTTGGTATATCTTATCCAAGATATATGAGAGATATGTGTGAGGATTTGAAGGGATTATATTTTGTAATAATGGGAAATAGGTTGAGAGAAAAGTGGATCTGTAATAATGATATGGTTATCTTATCTTCAAGGCTCTCATGTATAAAAGAGAGTGCTCTCTCTTCATGAGAATTCAATTAGGAGCAATTAGAATTCAATTAGTTGTAAGTAGAGAATTAGAGTAGTCATTAATGGTGGTCATTAGGATTCGAAAGAGAAAGGGATTCTTAGCTTTGATTCATGGTTTTGGTTTTCATGCTTTTATTATTTTGTTATGAATATTGATTTGGTTATTGTAATAAAATATTACTTCATTGGTGTGAGCTCACATATGTTGTTGTGTTATTTAACTCTTCACATGTTGTGCTTGTTTTTCCTTCACATAGTTCTCCATTTCTAGATTACTTCCATTTACGCAATTTCCCATTCTTAGAGTAATTTCATTTATGCAACTAGATTAATTCTACTTCAGTCATGTGTTAGATTAATGATTCAATTTCAGTCGTGTGTTAGATTAATGATTCTATTTCAGTCGTGTGTTATATTAATGATTCAATTTCTGTCGTAGCTTAAACATTAGATTAGATTAGTTTTTCTTCAATATTGCATATAATTTGTGTGTGCTTCATCAGTTTACGAACCCCGGGTTGACAAATTAGATAGTTGGGAAAATACTACAATGCAATTAATTCAACATTAGTTCGGCCCAATGTAACGATTGATGTTCCTTTTGTTCTGATTGCTGTTCCTTTTGCAGGTCGTGTTGTTCCTTTGAATAGAACAACTATTTTTCCCTTTACGATTGTTGTTCCTTTACAGGTGTTGCATCTCTGGAGGGTGGGTATTGAAAACAGAAGGTAAGAACCTATGTAGGCGACAAGTAAAATGCTTGTGCCAATGCCTACCTTTGGTTGATGCATAGAGGTTTTTTTTAGGACATATTTAGAGCCCAACATTTTGGCATCATTGCCGGGGAAGCACGATGGATTGGAGTTTAGATTTATTTTTCATGCAAATGTGATTAGACATGCTCCTAACTCTAAGGTGACATATGGGTAAGGACATGTAGGGTAGTGTAAATTTCAATTTCTG
Organism: Picea mariana; assembly: GCA_032191745.1. Taxonomy (NCBI): domain Eukaryota; kingdom Viridiplantae; phylum Streptophyta; class Pinopsida; order Pinales; family Pinaceae; genus Picea; species Picea mariana. Next base: position 135,993 of record JASDQU010307072.1, on the reverse strand, counting down.
CAAGTGTGGTAGTTTAAATTTCTTTTTCATGCAAGTGTGATTAGACATGCTCCTAACTCTGAGGTGACATATGGGTAAGGACATGTAGGGTAGTGTAAATTTCAATTCCTGCAAGTTAGTGTAAATTTCAATTCTGCAAGCGTGATATACATGTGTTGGTTCTAAGGGTCATAGAGTTGCTTCGATGTAGATTCCTCACTGTCCCTACCAACTATCAGGAACATTTTAATTTTCGCAACTGTGAAGAGTAATTATTTTCCATTTCAGTAAGAGTGCTTTTATTCAAGTTTTTTTTTATTTCGATTTTGGGTGTTGTAAGAATCTTTTTTTTTAAGATGGTTTAACAATGAGTTTAAGCTTGGAACAACTCACTCAGGTCCTAGCAAAAGTCAGGATCTCCTCTTCTCTGGAAGAGGAGATCTTGACAGTAGCCGAAAGCTTAATTACTCCTCCAGAGGCGAATGAAGAATCAACATACGAAGAATCCTGCATATTTAATAAAGAAAAATTAGGCGAGAAGGAGGTCGAGGAGGATAGCAAGAAGCTGCAACATGATTTGAGTAAGACAAATTACACATATGAAAGCCTGATCGAACACTGGTTTCAAGCAAGTACTAGGTTAGATTCATTTAGTTTTTCTTTTTCTTTTTTTAATTTACAACTTCAACTGCTAATTTCACACATTCATACATATTCCCTACTATCAACTGCGAAATTGAAAGACAATATATTTTTATTACTGTTGTGTGCATGGCTACATTGGTTGTTTGATTATACGTAACTACCCTCTCATTTCTAATTAGCATAATGTAGGTAGGGTTTTATTTTCAAGTCTTTTATTTTTGCTAGAATAAGTATTCTCTCCTCCGCGCTTCGTGCGACCGCGAGGATCAGAAATTAGCATGACTGATTGACTGATTTCAGGAATACAAATTAATTGATGAAAATAAAATTTTGCCTAATCTATTTTTCATCTTCCAATTGCTGGTAAATTTTTAATAAGCTTGCAAAATAAATTTTTATTTTTATTTTATTCCTCATTTTTGAAAACATAAATAAATTTTGCGCATCCTCATACTGACAATGTCAAGAAGATTGGAGAGAGTTTGAGATCTGAAATCAGTAAAAATGTATTGAAATTGCTTTTGGAGCGCATATTCCAGAATACAGGGGGTAAGGTGGTGATTAGTAAAGAAGGTAAGCCTAAAATTCTATGTTCACCAACTCGATCTTCTCTGCTAAGAGTCTGATGCATCATTGAGTGGAAACAATGTCATAGAGCACAGTGAATCCAACCTTTCAACTCTGTGAGGTAATGACTGTTGTGGTGATGCTTCCTGATGGAAAATATTGAGTTTATTGCAAAGGTGCCTCATAAATCATAGTAAATATATCTATGGATAGTGGATGTCCATCCATGCCACAATTACCTCACAGGGGTTTTCCTTCAAATTTGAGTTCAAATGGAAGCAGAGTCACTGGATTTTCTCAATGGGTCCTCGGACTCTGCTTCCGTTTGAACTCAAATTTATTTCAAGATTCGAAACCATCACAGTTGTGGCTACAAAATGATACAAAAATAAGACCCAMAAATATTTTTACTCGACCGCCTCACCTTCGAGATGTGTTGTACTTTCCTTTGGGACTGGTTTCTTCAGAGAGGCGATTCTATATAGGCATTAGTTAAGGAATTCTGCATGAMTGAACATGGGAAGATGGTACAGTGACGAGCTGGGAAGCAACATCAGTTGGTGAAGAAGAACATGATTCGGCCTCATGTTTATCACACCAACATATAGTATGCATGAGCCATAGCATTAGCACGGAAAGCAGCAGAGAGGAAATCCAAGACCATAACATATAATTATGATGCTCAGAAGAAATCTCAGCATTCTATGCCTACGTGTGAGTTCTCTGATAACTATCCGATAACAAAAAAATGAAGGCGGTTACTTATTGATCATGAGCCCCAACAATGAATGAGTATTATTTAACGCAATTTTCACGATACGGTATCTACTGGTATGTTCAACGACATTCAACGATTTTTCTTCCGGACATTCCGAAACTAAAATCTGATTTGATTGTATTAATGATTTGTAGTGATCATCAGAGACATTATTCCCAAACCGTCACGAAATGCAGGGATTCAAGTTTTCTAGCTACTCTAGACAAAATAATATCCGGTGGCTCTTGCTATTAATCTCGACGTGCTTGCTATATCAAGTTTTGATTGTTTCAATAAAGAAGGAATTATTTTTTATTTTATCTTTCAAATCAATTGAGCGCGCTTATTAATTGAGAATTAATTAATTTCAGGGAGACAGTTCTAACCATGTGCAATAGGTCATTCACCTGCATGCCAATGTTCTTTCTACTACCTTGAGGATGGCAGGATGGCGCGATGGCTATCAGAAGAGTTCAGAAAATCCCAGCTCAAAATTCGAAATCTAATGCTGGCAATTCATAAGAATTTTACCTTGGAAATGAGAGGTGTGCTTTTCCCAGGGAACATCAAGAAGTTTATCATCAAAATCATGCCAGGATTTAGAAGGTTGGAGGTTATGAGGGATGCATGCAGGGTCACCTCGAAGTATCTCATGCCTTTGGTGATTTAATTAAATCATTGCCGATCACTAGAATTGTTTTTATCGGAGCAATTACCCTCCTCAAAGGTGACGTAAAACGTATAATTCAACTCTCTTTAAGTCAATCTTCCACTGTCTACGATATTAATAAAAATGGATTCATCTCCTCCACGGAGCTTCAATAGGTGCTGTGTAATTTAGATTCATTTAGGGGGAAGAGAGAAGTTGACCCGATAAACCTATTTCTTTTCTTCATACACCACTCGATCACATGAAGTATTGGTCTAATGTTGATATAGCGTGGGCGCCACAAAGGTTTAAGAGATAAGGGTGCCATGTCTCAGATCTTTGGAAGCAACAACAGTTTCAGGAGAGATAGGAGAGAGCCCGTCTTGGCTCTACTGGGCAACAACAACACAACGATGGGATCATAGCGAGGATGAGCAATAGTATAAGGCAGTCTCTCATACTTCACAAATCCAAGAGGGTGGCCTCCAACACTGCCTGTTTTAGCAAGAAAGTTCTGTGGAGTATTGGCAAGGCCGCCTAGATCGCGGGCACGACCTTCCTCGTCCTCGTTGTTCCTCTCATCATCGAGATGGACAGTGAGCAGTGACAACTCACCGATCTCGAGATTCAGCAGGACAACTTGTTGGGTGCCCCTCCTATTCCTCCTAAGCTATAAATGTTGATTTTAGTTCCCCTACCTCGCTATAGTCTCTTTTGAAAAAAATTTAAGGTTTGAAGAATTAAGGTTTTTGGTTCTGTTTGGATTGGATTCTTGGATAATTTCATTTATGAATGATACATGCTTATATATATATATATATATAT
>JASDQU010307072.1:85443-132054 GCA_032191745.1 Picea mariana | reverse complement strand
AAACAAATATATATATATATATATATATATATATATATATATATATATATATATAACAAAAAAAAAAATTTATTATAAAAAATTGTTTTAAATTTTATTTGCTTTGTTTAATTATAAAAATCATAAAAAGAAAAAAATTTAGCAAATGGATTTCAATCAATCGAAGTCATGTTTTCTTTATGTTAACTTGGCTCATTGAGTCACTTCAATAACGATCGATGACAAAACTTAACTTGCGCGCAAAGGGCAACAGGTAAAATGAACTTTGCTCCTTAATTAGATTTGATCACATTCGTACTTATCCCTGCATTTCATATTTTTTGAAGCTCTCAAAATTTTTATGCAGGATTTGTACTAAGTTTTTTTCAGGCACGGGGCCAATCACATCTTACTGCTAAAGTGATTTTCAAAAATCACAATTTTTTTTGAAAAAGACATGTCTTATTGACTTCTTGAAGGAGCTAATTCTTTTCTTACACATCATAGCATTTGTAGTTACACATAAACCCGTTCATAAAACCATTTGGGCCACAAATGTCTTCCTCCAGTTCTCCTTCAATGTAGATTGTTCATCCCTGTGTTGAAGCCCATATTCCATTGACTTATCCTTCATGACTTTGCACATGCCTATCTTTCTGAGTCGCATGCATCTCTTTAGTTTTTTTTCAGTTTTCCTTGTCAATAAAACTATCCATCTCCCTTTCCATGACTACTTTGCCTTGCCATAAAGACTGTTACTACTGGGATTTTTTCATTTATAATCCTACGACTCTTTTTATCCAAAATCGTGTTGACTGATGTGGGATTCCTTAAGGCCCACCTTTCAACAAGTCTTGCCCCATTGACCTCAACACCTTATCTGGGATATAGACTAGAGTCCATTTTGAGTACCTGGAGTCTTGCATGCCTTAATGGCAAGTTCTCTCACTGACAATCATGGGAATACATCAATGTCCCTTTATCATCAGATCTTGCAAGTGGCTCGACATCAACTCATTCATTCGCACTTTGCCAGATGTACTTGGGTACCTTGGCACTCATTGACATCAATGGTGAGTTGCCTCGCATTGGTTAACGACATTCATCATTGGTCAGTAATCCAATGACTTCTTTCATGCTCGACATCAACATATTCATTCACATGATTAGAATTGTACCATTAGGTTTAGCAGCAGGTGAATACTATACACTTTTCATGACTCTATCAACAATTACAGTAGTATGACTTCATCCATATGAGACTACCACAGTTCCACTTTCATACCTTCTCTTTTCCATGGTGCATTTAGCAGTAGTTTAACTTCCTCCACTTCAGATTCTTTGATCCAACAGACAACAGTCACAGCTACAACAATAGTCACTTAGCTACAACAACAATCACTTTCTGTATGATCCTGTAGCAGTGACATCTTCCATGATCTAGCAGCCGCATCAGCCATATTCCTATTGTATAGTTCATCAACATTTTGGGTAAGTGGAGGTATGTTATTTTCTAAACTTTAATCATGTAATTCCTCAACTGTTAGCAATGAATAATTTGGAAAATTCCCTCACCCAGTTCCCTTTCCTTTTCACTTCTATGACTTATCCCACGTTGCATGAGGACATGCAACAAGTTAAGTTGGGGGGTAGGGGACTTTATTCACTATCATCACTCCATTTTTCCACGACCATCATTCCATTTTTTCGTCTCATTTACCAGTTATGAACATTTCTTTTCCAACGATACTCTGTTGCACTTTACTTCATAAGAATTGATATACATATTGGCATGATTCACACATATAAAAAAAAAGGGGGGGYTTTCTTATACTTAGTGATGTTTTCCTTATGCACATTGATAACATACATTTTCTAGTAAGAATATGGGCAAATTATTATTATAACATCAAGAGAACAAATAACGAAATGAATGTTGTTAACACATGAACCAACATTCTTTATATTCATGGTTGTCACACAAGAACCAACCATAAGAAAAATGTCAGTTGTTACTCATGTAAATCCCATCTTGGAAAACATTCATTATCATCACTCAAAGTCAACATTCAAATGCCCAAATTTCTTGAGAAGATCCATGCATGGTTGCATGAGGACATGCAACAAGTTAAGTTGGGGGGCATGTTCGGGCTTAGAAATGTCCTATTCTCATCCACATTTCCCTTCATCATCCTCCACATTTCATTGCCCCATTAACATTTCACGATATCATTTCCATAAATATACTTGGGTTTCACCTTATTATTCTCCACTTTATTCATTTTAGTATTTAAAAGGAATTTGTGATTAAATGTTAGAAAATCAACATGTTTTCATATATATCTCAATTATGTGTGAGCTTTGTAATGTGTAGGAATATGAGAAGGATTAATTCAAAGGACTTCTCGAATACTTCCTCCACCATTTCAATATTTGAGGAGATTATTCAAGCCCATTCCAAGGAGAAGATCATGGAGATTTGGTTGGAATATCTTATCCAAGATATATGAGAGATATGTGTGAGGATTTGAAGGGATTATATTTTGTAATAATGGGAAATAGGTTGAGAGAAAAGTGGATCTGTAATAATGAGATGGTTATCTTATCTTCAAGGCTCTCATGTATAAAAGAGAGTGCTCTCTCTTCATGAGAATTCAATTAGGAGAAATTAGAATTCAATCAGTTGTAAGTAGAGAATTAGAGTAGTCATTAATGGTAGTCATTAGGATTCGAAAGAGAAAGGGATTATCAGCTTTGATTCATGGTTTTGGTTTTCATGTTTTTATTATTTTGTTATGAACATTGATTTGGTTATTGTAATAGAAGATTGCTTCATTGGCGTGAGCTCACATATGTTGTTGTGTTATTTAACTCTTCACATGTTGTGCTTGTTTTTCCTTCATGTAGATCTCCATTTCTAGATTACTTCCATTTACACAATTTCCCATTCTTAGAGTAATTTCATTTACGCAACTAGATTAATTCTACTTCAATCGTGTGTTAGATTAATGATTCAATTTCAGTCGTGTGTTAGATTAATGATTCTATTTCAGTCGTGTGTTAGATTAATGATTCAATTTTTGTTGTAGCTTAAGAATTAGATTAGATTAGTTTTTCTTCAATCTTGCATATAATTTGCATGTGCTTCGTCATTTTACGAACCCCAGGTTCACAAATTAGATAGTTGGGCAAATACTACAATGCAATTAATTCAACATCAGTTCGTCCCAATGTAATGACTGTTGTTCCTTTTGTTCTGATTGTTGTTCCTTTTGCAGGTCATGTTGTTCCTGTGAATAGAACAACTGTCGTTCCCTTTGCGATTGTTGTTCATTTACAGGTGTTGCATCTTTGGAGGCTGGGTATTGAAAACAGAAGGTAAGAACCTATTTAGGCGACAAGTAAAATGCTTGTGCCAACGCCTACCTTTGGTTGATGCATAGAGGTTGTTTTTAGGACATCTTTAGAGCCCAACACAAACATGCATTTCATATACTAATTGTTGGGTTAGATGTGACAATATCATAAAATAAATACACAATTTGAACCCATGATATGGTGGGACAAAAAAAATATTCCTTTTTGTATTAATCTTCACAAGAGTAAACTTTACAATATGTGGTCTGCACTACTCCTCGAATCTGGTCCTGGGCTCCTCTTCAATTGTGCTCCAACTTCTTCTATATATGCTTCTCTTCACACAATAGTTGCAAAAGGTTGAGGCTAGGGGAATGTTAATTTGGGTATAGTTTCTTTACTATGATTTTCCTCCTTTCAAATGGGACCCCTAACCCTTCTTTTATAGGCTATAAGGAGCTAGGTATTTAGTCAAGTGACTGGCCATGCATGGTCGAAAGGTTTAGTTAACTTACCCAAAATTGTGTGTTCCATCAACAAATTTCCATTTTTCGTGCTTTTGTAGGTACACGCGGGCTGTAATGGGCCAGCTAGCATGTACACGCGGGTTGTAGTGGGTCAACTAGAGTGTACACGTGGGATATAATGGGTCAGCTAGCGTGTGCCTTTAGAAAAGGTGTTTTTAAGAAGAGTTGTTCAGTACTGGCTTGGCAAAGAAGGAATATGAGATATCCTGATGCCAGGTAAGCACGTTTGGTGCAAATTAGGGTTATAACACTAAGTCCATTAACCCCTTACACCTAGTTAACCTTCAAAATTGTTAACACACAACCATTTACCCATAAACCCTATAACCACAACAACCTTAATATAAATTGTATTATATATAAGACCTTAATATAAATTGTATTATATATAAAACTTTATTATAAACTGTATTATATATTTGTTATATAGTACAATTTATATTATATAATATAAATTGTATAATATATTTGTTATATTATATGGCATTTTAATAATACATATTTTATAAAACCTGCCAAAATTGAAAACCCATGTCAAATTGCAAAACCAAAGAAAATGACAAACAAAACCTGCCTGATAGGATCAAGACTCCGACATCGAATCAATTTGACCATCTCGACTTGACCCCAATTACAATATCCTAAACAAGATACATGGTGAGATAGAGAGCGACAAAGAACTGGAATTTTGACAAAGGAGTGACAGAGGATACCCTAGCTCAAGCGACAGAGGAGACCCCACACCAACAATGTTGCCCAAATCTGTAATTTTTTTCTAACCCTTTACAAAAGGCATTATAGATAATCAATATGGATTTTACTAGAGGATTTTTGAATATCAAATAAAAGCCGAAATATGTCTCATTTGAAACCTCCCCTAATTTTTATTTTACAAGATTGTAGGGGGAATTGATGGAAGAAACATATCATTATGTTGGGATTATGTTTCACATTAACACTCACGCTTATCCATTTTTTTATTATATAGTATTTTTTTGAAACATGAACACTTCAAACTTTATGTTTTCCGATTTTGGCATCTGGTAGAAATCCCAAATATTTATGTACATAATCTGCAATCAATCTGCAAATTTGTCAAGGATCAAAATATCTACATTATAAATTTATAAAGTATGTTTTTTTTTAATTATAAAAAATATTTTTATATCTTTTGTATTGGCCATTTTCCTGCTGTATTTAGATCATGGTTTTTCAAAAATCTGGTATATTTGTATCCCTGTCCTGGTAACTTAGGCTTTTGGAAAATTATTTCATTTTGCATTCTGCTATTCAATTCCCGTGGCTGTTTTAACTTATGTTATAAGAAACATTGGAGTGAGGATGCTACCACTATAAGAGGCGTGCTATATTATACAAAGTATTTACAAACCATTCTAATTCAGGGATCACATGTCTTCCCTAAGTTATATAGAGTTGGAGAAGTTAGAACACTACATTTTCAAGGTGTAATAACATCTTCTTCCATTTCAAGAAGTTTTCCTTTGTTGCGTCGCAATGACGAAATGATATAAGATATTGTATATCAATTATGGACCTTTGTTGATACCTTTAGATTGACATTGTTTGTTAATTTAAATTTATGTAGGTTTTAAGGTTTTGTAATTTTATGTAATCATATCAACTTCAATGTCAATGAAATTATGACATAAATAGAAACAATGATTTCTAATTGTAGGTATGCATTTATCCATTGATGCATTATAGATGTTCGATTCTACCAAATTCAAACAATGTTATGTCAATTACACTATAACCATAAAGGACATTGTCCATTCTAGCCAGATCAACACATAAATGGATGAATTCAAATTGTCCTCCCAATTTTCCAAGGATCAGTCTTAGTGTATCCTTTGCTTGAACTCATATTTGACAACCTTATGATGCTTGTGACTGATGGTTACAATTCACCTCTCATCTATGTGAATCAACTTCCAAAGGTGTATTCAGTGTAAATTATAGAACACACATAATTGTGTGAATCCTAGATCTCTCCTAAATTAATTAATTGTTATGTATGTGTGATTTTCCAGTTATTTTATTAATGAAGAATATTTTATTAAGGTTATGTGAATATTCAAAATTCTTTTCGTAGTTGTTTATCCTATTTCCTCATCTTCTCTGAAAATTGAGGTTCACATGCTTTCTTTTTGTTGGAAATATATAAGGTATACTCATTGATTTGCAACTTGTATGCAACCTCCCTTTATCAGATATTTGAGTGGACATTCCTATTGTAGCTTGAAAAATGGTATCTTGTACCCTAGAGACATGACAAAATTTGACACGTGGAAGGGTGATCATGGGAAGGAACCAACCAACTCACAACAGGTAAAGCAATGATCTTCATATGAATTATTGTTGAGAATCATTCAATTAAATTTTTTATTTGTTGATCCAGACAAGCAAACCAGAGCATAATGAATAGGGTGATGAAATATATGATTCCCTCAACCTAATTGAAACAATTAGAAAGGGATTGTGAAAGGAAAACAAAGAAATCCTTCAATTGGCTAGTTGTAATCCTACAGAGGAGACTACAAATGGATGAGAGAGATAGAGCAGACTATATATCAATATGTGGTAAGTGCCATTTTTAAAATAGATTATTTATGACATATATTAATTTATGATTTTTTTTTTACATATGATTATCTGAGCTAAACTAAAAACAGTTTCTTTCTATAGAAATATTTGGAACCGACACAAGATATTGGTCGTGGGGACTCCACTGGTAGCACTGGTGCACAAACCCCATAGTGACCTGACACAAGCCACATACCTTAAAGCATATTTTCCTCTCTGTGTGTGGCTCAGATGACTGCAGTTCTTGGGGCCCATGAGATGCCCCCACCATTCACGCCAGACCATGTAAGCACACACGATGGTTTATTAGATGGAAACTCTCATGAAGAAGAGTCTACGCACTACTATCTTAGAGAAACATGTATTCAAAACACGAAAACAATATTGTTCAAACTTTTGATGGATGAAAACTTTGTTCCCTTGAAGATGTCACAAGTTCGATGTAGTTATTAATATCTTAGTTAATTCCTATTATTTAAATATTGAAACCTGCATCTTTCAAATTATTTAAAACTAATTATCATATAATTTTTGTAGGAAACAACATTTTTTATAGGACCTTTCATGACAAGGCGTTAGTTATTTTTGGGCCCACCATTCGCACACAGTGGAATTCCTAGAAAATTTTTTGATAGATAAACGTATTAACCATTTGGTTGGCATGTTTGGAGATTCGTTCAACAAACAAGATATCACCTCGAAGGTGGGTACATATTTGAAATATGTTAGAGATMTATATAGGACTCAATTGGTAAAAAAACCTAAGTATGATCGTCCTATCGCCATTCTTGAGAGGGAATGGAAGAATATACTGGAGGATGCAAAGGATATTGCATTGAGACATGAAGGGAAGACACCACCTGGACCTGGAAGGTAATTGATATTTTGAATTGAATATGCCGAACTTTATTTAGTTGATCTATAGAAAAAAATGCTTTATCTAAGTACATATTTGAAACTTTTCAGAGGCTCCCGGACATGTCGAAAGCCACCAAGGAAAGACTTGATAAACACGGGAAACACAAACTTGGAAAAGGTGGATACCTAAGGTTAAAATCTCAAATTGTAAGTACCAAATAATTTTACCATATTATTCATATCATCATACAATTTTTTTTAATTGCAGCCAATAAGAAAAATTCATCGTATTATGCAATGTAGGGGGTTATGTTCAACAATGCACCCACTGAAGAAGACATGAAGATCGACTTCAAGCTCGACTTTCAAGTAATGGTTGAACATAGAAAAAGCTCAGGGAAAACAAAATCGACTGAATATTCATGTGAGATGGTAAGTAAAATGACAAGAATGTAATTTTTCATTACTTGTAAGTAAATATATATACGATTGATTTATCACATCAATTAATGTGCCTATTTTTTTTAAGAATGCAAGCAACCCTAGTTCATTTAACATTAGTACTGAATAGGAAACCTATGATTATGCTTCTATGAAGACCCATCGAAGTATGTGTATTTGAAATCAATTGTATATATTGATAATTAGTAATATTTAGTTGCAAATGGTGTACTTATAATGTTTCTTTTTTGAATGGCAGAGGATGTAGACGAGGTGCTCACAATGGAGAGGCACCAATGACAACCCAACCAATGGTGTCGACCACTCTTCTAGGTAAAAAATAGAGTCATGATATTTTTTATTAATGAAAGAATAATATGAATAATAATAACTAACCATGTACTTTTAATGCTTTATGTTGTTCTAGTGGATGCCCTTGTAGTGAAGCAACGTCGAATAGTACATCATATTACTAGAAGTATTGCAATGGTAGAGGCGACGCATAGTCATGCAACAAGGCCAAAAGAGGGTCCAACAACTGAAAAGGTTGAAGATGATGTTAGTAGTGATGATTTAGTACTGAAGAATTTTATTAAAAGGAAGAAACCGAAAAATAATTGATTGTAAGTATTTTGAGGAATTTTTTTATTAATATAAATTATTAGTTGTACAATTTTTGTTTAAATTAATATGCACGATTGGGTATGGGGAATTGAGAGTGATGCGGGGGGGAGGGGGAGGGGCCAAATGAGCTTCCACCTTCACGTGGTTGGCCCTATTTAGTAGAGAATAAATTATTCTAAAAACCAACAAGAGCTCATTAAGGTATTCCTATTATCCATTTAATGATATTGTTTTTAGAGATTATTGAATGTAATTTGATGTGGCATTTTATGTTCTCCCTTAACATTGATGTTTTCCAATGTTCAATTTTCATAAAGGCATATTCCAAGGACTTGGAAATGTAGAATGATTGCTTGAGTTTTCTCGAGTTAGCGATTGATTCAATGAACATTGACAACAATATTGATAAATTAGATGGTAGGAAAAAAGTGAGTTCCAATTTTAAAGTTTCATGTACTAAGTTTGGTTATTTTCTTAGTTATATGTTTCTATTTGTATCGACTTGCTATTTTATATTGTTGACTTATATCTCTAGGTCAAAATAATAACATCTTTTGTTTTGTTTGTGTAAACTAAATAGTTTAATAAATGGCCCCTATATCACGATCAATATAAATCAATGCTATCATATTTGAGATTCACATTTTGAGATAACCTAGGTTTCCTCCCTAAGGGGGATGCACCCACCTTGACAACAAATTTCAACTCAACATTTATCACTTAAGGAGCTCATCATCTTTTCAATCTTTCTATTTTGACTTGATTGTATTGAGTCTACTCATGTAAATGCATATTTCCATCCCTCTGAATATGTGCATGATTTATTTAATATTCTTCATATTGTGTGGACCTATTCAGAGGTTTTACTTCACACCCTCTAATAATTTTTTAACCATCCAATCCACCTAACAAATCTAATTTCTAGATGGTATCATCCCTCAATAACCTAGAGATAAATTAGAATAGTACATTGAGGTGTTCACTTGGCTTTGCATTCAACTCCAAGTTCTATATCTAGAGGAGGTATTCATTTACACCCTCCAATATCATTTTTACCATCACCTCACAAATCTATTGTCCAGATGGTATCATTTCCATCAAGAACCTACGAAGACGTCACAATAGTACATTGAGGTGTTCACTTGGATTTGCATTCAACTCTAGGTTCTAGATCTATAGGATGTATTTGTTGTTAAATTTAATTCTACTGTGTTGGATTTTGTTAGATTCAAAGTTTCCATGTTTGAAAGTGTTTCCCTTGACTAGGACTTGGAACATTCCTTGGAATTTGAATGTAAAGTTCAATGGTGGAATAATTTCCAATCCCCCCAAAGCCATAATTCTCATTCCAACCCACACACTTAGAGTTCTCCCAATATTCCTATAACCTTTACTCCTCATCCATAGAACCCTACATTTGTTATTCCTTCTTCTCCTAGACCTGATCAATGGTGCTACTACCATTTCACACAACCAACACTATAAAAAATAGACATGCTCTCAACTATCCATAATCATCTCAAACACTATATATTGACTCACCCTCTTGTCTTCACAAGTCTATCATTATATCCTACACTTTGTATCCTCTAATGATTACATAGATACTGAATTCTCTCACTTGCATTTTTTTTTAATTGAACACAAAGAACCTTCTTCCAGCTCTACCAAAATTCCTAAATATTATGCTAATACACGACAGAGTCTCATATAGGATATCTAATCACTCCAAATTCATAAAAAATTCTAAAACCAATAACTATATTAATCACTATAGTTACAGGCTTTAGGACATGATCACTATATTAATTCAATGGTATCATTTGGATATTTCTTCTATCTAGCCACTTCAAAATATGGGACACTAGGAGAAGCTTTCGAAACCTTCCATGGAAATGACATGTCTAGGTTTACATGAGTTGTAGCTCAACCTTGGGTGACAATGTTGACACTTATACCTATCCTCTTTTTAGCATCATTGATTGAATCATTTATTATGGTCACCACATATGGATTTAGTGGCCTCAAAAGCCCGTATTGCACCTAGATTGCACTTGGATGACAACATCATATATTTCCAAGTATGGTGCAGACCTTGAAGTCCTTATGAACAATTCTTTTCTTCGTCGGGAGTCTGATGTAGGAGCATCTGACAACAAGCTCTAGAACTTAATTAACCAAGGGGTCAAAACATTTACAAAGGGAGTTGGTTCCCTAATTTTATTTTGTAATATTTGTAAAATATATCTTGAAGATTGATTTATTTCATAGTTGTTAGTTTGTTGTAGAGATTCCAGAAATAATTCTTAGTATAGAGGTTTGTTTAGATACTTCAAGTGAGTTTGTTTTGCAGGAGCTATTTCAAGAGGTTTGAGAACATATTTGTAATTTTATAATCTAACAGAGGTTAGGAAGACATAGTGAGTGAGGAGGAGTGGTTTTAGCAAAATTCCATGTGTGCAGGTTGTGAGAGAAATTTTGAATATTATAAATAAAGTTCTATTGTGTTCCAAAAATTACTGTGTTAATTCTGTAATCTAGAATTGTGTGTATGATAAGAATTGGCTTGTTTGTTTCATGATTTCTCTCCATCCTAGGAAATACATATGTCATATTGTGTGAATCAATAGTTCATAGTTCATTGTGTGGAATATTGATCCTAGATTTTGCATTGGAAGCATACTGATCAAGATCGAGGAAAATCCTCATTGAAACGGGGATATTTAATTGTTATTATCATTATTTGAACGTGAATAAATCTGGATCATTGGATCTTATATCCAGTACACAGGGTCTGTAGGATCACGTTTAAGGTTGATCGTTGATCAACGTAAGGATCAAGAATCCTCATCGAGTTCACATAGGAGAGAATCTCATAGGTTAATAAAGGTGTGGGTGTTGATGGTGGTTTATAAACTTACCACTGAGACATGTGTTCCGTGTTGGTAGTAACACGACCCCCTTGAAGTAGATTTTAATACCATCATTTGACCCCCTGAGACAATGTATATGAAAACCACTTTCCAATAGTGGTAAACCATGGTTTTGTATGAAGATTTAGCCACGGGTATAGTATATGGTCACATGGAAACTTAGCGCCATATCAAATCAGAACCAAGGAATCACAAAGGAGCTAACACTGGTTTAGAAAAGGGGCTTAACATAAACCTGAACGGGTTTCCATTTGGGAAATGTTGTACGAGATAGAGCATTATCTTTAGTTTTATTAAATTTTAGCCTTATCTAGGCTTTAAATTGTTAGATTTAATTATATTAGTTTTAAATTTTATTTAATTTTAATAGTTATATTTATGAGTTCTTAGTATATATTGATTCAAATTTATAAAAATAATCGTATTTCATTTCAAATATATAGAATATAGTATTAAAAACTAATAAAAATATGTTTTATTAGTTTTTAATACTATATTCTATATATTTAAAACGAAATACGATTAATTTTAATAAATTCCAATAAATTAAACAAAATACGGTTAATTAAACAAAACACGATTAATTTTATTCAATTTTAATAAAACAATGTGTTTGTGTGCAAATATATCATGATTAAACATGGAGCGTTGATCGGAAAAGCACGAAGATCTATGGTTTATAATGAACCTTGCTACACCAAGACAATTGTTGGATGTATGGGCTGACATGGGTTCTACCTTAGTTTTCCAAGAAAACCCTTTTCACTATTGGCCCTTCTGGTAAACCAAAAGGCTACATTTCACACAGAGTGCACAATGCAGTCTCACCCAAGATGGTCTATGGGTGAATGTAGGATGCAGTTGTTTTCAATCATGGAAGGGGTTGGGGATGTTGTTGTTACTACTATTTCTACTTAGACATGCATTCTATTATACCATTCATCGGATCTACTATTTCATTCATTCATAATATTCATTCTGCATGCATATTCTAGTGCACGCTGTAAATAAACCCATTCAGTCATCTAGCCATTTAACCATAATTGCAAAAAAAAAAAAAAAAAACATTCAGACACATTGCAACACATGGTTTTAGCATGGTTCACCCCCCGGGGGCTATGTCCACAAAGATCTTCTTCTTCATCAAAATAGTGTTGTGCATATTACATCATAGGATATGTGAATAGTGGTGAGGTTGACTAGTGTCGCACCAACATCCACAACTTGCATCCTAACCCTTAGTTACATCTCAATATTGGCTCCATCTGAGCTCCAAAACTCTCAACAATACAAACTTATACTCAAAAGGGTTCTTCAAAAGTAAGTTCTCTCTCTCTCAACAAGGACATAAAAAGATACCATAACAAAACGATGATCCCTCAATATACCTCATACATCTTATTTATACTAAAAAATGGGTTAAAACCCTTACATTATGAATCCAAAACCATAACCCTTACATGGATAGGTTTGTCCACATATGCATCGAATTTTTGCAAATCTTGTGGCGCTCTGCTTCCTTTGCACTTTATCGCGCTAGTCTTCCTTATTTTTGGCGCGCGTTGTTGCCTTTGGTCCATGATTCCTTGCTTACTGAGATTAATCCCAAAAATACCTGCTCCAACATGCCCCCAACAGTAACTTGTGGCTCGTCCCGTGCCACTCAGGAAGTCTGTGCCTCCTACACTGACTTCTACAATTCCTGGAACTTCCTTGCTAGTTCATCTCCTTTTGCCTTCATCCACACATTCTTATCTGTGAGGGTCTCTACGACTTACGCTGTAACATGATCCTTCAACACTTATATGCTAATTGTGCATGTTCCATGTTGGATTTCTCCATTTCCAATGTTGTTATCATTTGTTCTGCTTGCTCTTGTAGGACCTCCAACTAAGCTTGTCGTACTTGTTTCTCCTCTTATGCGGCCTTTACTTCTTCCTATAGTTTATTCATCTCCTGTGTGACCCTTAGTCTCATGGATATGGCCATTTTCTTCTTCCTTTGCTTTAGATCCTGAACTGTAAGGTTCAACTTTTCTTCTCTCTGCTCCATTTTCTAGATCTTGTCATCCTCTGTTAGGCTTGTCCAAAGTTGCACAGTCCTTTCATAGAGTTCTGCTATCTCATTAAATTCCAGTGAAATGTAATATATTTGTTTTGTAGCTTACTATTCTCTTTCTGTTTTGACCACTGGCAGTGTGGTTGGTTTTATCTTCTCCACCAATTCTCTTATCTCTTGCTTGTACCCGTCCATTTCCTGCACGATCTTCTATAGCTTCTCTTTTGTACTGATTTCCCCTGCTAATGCACTCCCTGGAATTGTATGGAAGACTTCTTCAAGTATTTCCTCAAATCTATCTGTGCGATGTTTTTGTTATTCGTGTTCCAGTTGCACCTCTGTGAGAATGGTCTCCAGTACTTCCTTAGCTTCCCTGACTATCTCTAGGTTTGTTTCATCTATCCTCTCCCTGGATTGAACTTCTTGCACTACACTCATTTGTAGCTTATATAAGTATTTTCTTTGTATATTGGAAAAAACCAGTTCCAACTATTCTATGTCCTGAAGTTGTCTCTGCGCCAAGTCCTCATCTATTCGCAAGATTTCTTTAGTCAGATTAAAAATCTCACTGGCCAATGTTGTGATATGCACTGCTGCTTCCTCGCTCTACGCTATTTTCTCATTTTGGGCTTGGTAAAGAGTATCTGATCTAATACATGTTTGACCTCTATCAAATCTTACATTATCCTTTCCCTCTGTTTTTCTTCCTCCTCATATTCTTCGACGACGCGGTCTTGAACTTTCTCAGTGACTAGTTCTGCATCATCTTCAATTATGGTGTATTCTGGGACTTCCTTGTGCACTTTCATCTTCTTACGCACCCCACTTATATATACAACTGATCTCTTTGGTGGCCTTGACTTTTTTGGTTGTGTTTTTCTTAGGGTATCTTGTATGTCAACTCCTGCCTGTCCTTCTTGTGCAGGGATGCTTTCCTTCTCATATGCCGAGCCATTAATAGAAGTTGCACAGTCGTGTTGCTGTGTGACCATCTTGGGGATATGATTATTATTTACTACCACACTCCCCCTTATTGTCTTCTTACTCTATGTTATGCTCCTTGTATTATGAGATGGGGTATGTTTCATTTAAGATGAACATGCTTTGACTGGTTGGTTGTCCTTGGATGACTGCTTATCCTTTGCTTGCTCGACTAGAATCTTCCATTATTCTTTCCAGTCTTTCATCACCCACTCAAATTATTCTATTTTGGTGAAGTACCTCATCTGCAACCACTCCTTTTCTTGATCCATTTTCACATGAATCCACATATTATGTCGTGAGGATTTAAAGTAAGATATTGTTTTGTACTACTCCACCACCTCTGGTGGGATCCTCCAAGTCTCTGCCACCTTCTCCTGGATTTATTCAAGGTATGTCTTGAAGATGCTGGTATTTTCTTGTCTATAGTTTGCAACAGTGGTGTTCCATAATGATTTGTACTGCACTACGTGACACCTTTTGGTTCTTTGAAGAAACATGGTGTATGTGGGGTGCTTCCAACCCACTAATGTAATCAAAATAATAAGCCATGAGTAGTGTAATTTTGTCCCAACGTCCTGTGCATCCTTACAATCATCTAAAAATAAATTTAATAAATATGGGATCTAACTTAATACAACTCCCTTCATGCACTGTGCGGCCACTACTATGATGCCTACTGGTACTTCCTCCTTGCGACACTTTCTGAGTAGTTTACAAGCCATTAGTTTTGTGTCTAGTCTTGTTTCTGGTTCACTAATCCTATTGATGATGATCCCCCTGGATCCTCTTTCTGTACCATACATTTATTTCATATATTCTTCCAAGGTATTCTCCTTGGTCTTGTCGTCAAGGTACTGCATAGGTGGCTCACCATTGGTGGGAAGAACTATTATCTCTACTATCAAATCAATGTCTATGGATACTTGTGTATCCAACCGCAAAATACATCCATGCATGACTACCATTAACTACTTGATGTAGTTATTTACTTCCCTTCCCCTGCCAAAGTGTTGGATCTCCAACAGGTTCATGATGCATGTGTTGTATAACCCTTGTATCCACTACTTAGGTTCCATTATGGAAACTCCCTTTGCACTGACCCCTCTGATTTATAAGTATACATGATGCGTGAACTCTGGAAACTTATCTATATCTCATACATCATGATCCGAATAACGCATTCTATCTATGCATCCAAGTAAGTCCATGACGATTGTTACCCCTGCTGGTACGCATGGTAACAAAATGGTTACCTTTGGATGCTTGTGCGAGGATATTTGGACCTTCTATTTACATTTCCCCTTTACTGTCACACTGGAAGGCCCTACTTCATGATATGTGTGCTCTTCCTCCTATTCCTTGTTTCCAGACTCCTGCTACGATGTAAATTCCTCATCTGATATTTGTTCTTGCTGTGTTTGTTCTATGCTAGGTTGAACCCTTGGCTCATTAGAATCAATCCTCTCCTCATCTTCTACTGGGTCAACTTGCATATGTTATGTTTTCTCTTCAACCAATGTATGGATTTTCAGTTCTGGGGAAGGAATGGAATCAACATACACCACTCCCTCCATTTGTGTAGGATTTTCAGCCTCCATTGTTGGCTTTGGTGATGATTTATTGTTCCTATGGCTTCTTCTCAACATGTGGCTTGGTGCTCCGACTTTGGGTGGCACCATCGTGATGTAATTTAGATGGGTTTGTGTCATATATATCATTGTCCATCTGCTAAATAACCCGTATGTTATTTCACTTCTTGCTACTTAACTCTGCTTTCGCTCAAATTCACACTGAGGCTTGTCAAAACCTAATCTTTATTCTAAAGTGTTGTCATAAATGCTCAAAAACTTACCAAGCACACTGCATTAACTATCATAAATTTTTCAAAGCTTACTATGCATGCTTCATAAATATGTTTTTCGCACCTCATTTTTTCTATGACCGGTTTTTCATTTCCTAAATGTTTTGTTTTTCCGATGCTCTATAATTTTCCATTGTGTTACATCTTTGGCGCACTGGTACTTTCTATAGTTGTCTTGCATGCAGTATATTCATTTCTCATCACCCTGACTTTCTGTCTGTTGCACACTGTCATCCTTAATTATCTGTTTATCACTTATTCTTCTAACTATTTTTTTTCTTCATTTTTCTAGTTTTTTCTTCCTTTTTCTTCTTTTAACTCCTACTATTTACAATATGTACAAGTCTACTTGTTGCGCTGCATATACTGAGAGTTAGTAGGTCGACTATCCCTATACGGTTTCAGTCGACTACCATTCACGAGTCCTTGAACTTCCTTTCCTGGTAGATCTTGCAGTTGTACAACACTTCCATCTGTGACAAGCTTTATCTGATATGGCCCTAGCCAATGCATTCTAAGCTTCCCTGGGTGCTGCAAATACTTACTGTCATAGAGGAGAACCAAATATCCTTCCTTAAAATTATTCTTCTTGATATGTCTGTCATGCCATGCTTTATCCTTGGCTTTTTGTACCTCTATGGAAACCTGCTATGATTCTGTTCTCTTCTAATTCCATCAATTGAGCCAATATTTCCTATGATGCACCCCTTTATATCATATATGTAATTGTTGTAATGCACATAATTGGTATCAAATAATATAAGGGAACTATTGCTTCCTGTCCATACACCAATATAAACAGTGTCTTCTTTGGTAGCTTCTTACAGGTAGTTCTATAAGCCTAAAGTATGAATAGTACCTTTAAATCCCAATCATCTCTCTTCACATTATAAATATTTGTCAAGGAATTCTCCAAAATCTTGTTGAAGGCTTCCACTATTCCATTTTCTTGAGGGTGATAAGGAGTTCTCTTCTGGTGATGTATCTTAAATTCTTCAAGCAATGCCTAAATTGTATTGTTGATGAAGTGAGTCCCCTGATCGCTCATCAATATTATTGGACATCCAAAGCTTGAAAGTACAGGTTCAAATAAAAATCGTGTTGCAGTCTCTATTCTACAATCCTTTACTGGTGTTGCCTCAGTCCATCTGGTCAATTATTATGTCACTGTAATAATATATATGGCTCCTGATCTTATGGCTGGTGGATTAATTAGACTTACAAAATCGATTTCCCACTTGTCAAATACTTACAAAGTGACCTAAGGTCTCAATGGCATATCATCCCTCCTAGATGGCTTCCCAACTCTCTGAAATACATCACACTTTTGGAAATATTCCTTTGAATCCTTGTGGACTGTTGGCCACCATAAACCTACACACAATACCTTATGCATGGTATATTTTCTTGCGTAGTGTCCTCCAACAATACCCTCACGTGGCTATGCTAAAATGATAGGACTTTCATGCTCCATCACTCATCTTGTTAAGACGTTGTCTTCTCCAAGTTTGTATAAATGACCTTCAATCAACAGATAATCTGTAGCTCTGACCACCAAATTTTTCTTCTGTGTAGTAGTAAATTCTCTTTGTGAAAATCATGTACTCAATAATTTCAGCAAAATACTCATCAACTATATGTATTGAAAACAATTGTTCATCTGGAAAGTTGTCTTCCACATTACTAGGTTCTTCTCAATTATTTATCCTGGATAAGTGATTTGGTTCTGCATTCAATCTTCTAGGCTTCAAGACAACTTCAAATTCAAATTCTTGATAGAAGAGTAGCCATCTGCATATCCTTCTCCCCAACACTGGCTTATTGACTAAATATATTAGAGAAGAATGATATGTAAACATCTTGAAATTTTTACCTAACAAGTAATGTTTATATTTCTTCAAAGCATACGCCATAGCTAATCCTTCCCTTTCTATAGTATTATAGTTCTTCTCTGAATTTGATAAATTTACGTTGGAAAATGAAATAGGGTGATCTATATCACCTTCTTTTGGTTGGGTTAATACTGCTCCTAATGATATTGCAGATGCGTCCACATGCACATGAAATTATTTTTCCCAATATAGAAATACTAAAATTGGCACAGTAACCATATTCTCCTTCAAAAGATCCAAACTTTGCTGGAAATCATCATTCCACTGATACTTAGTGTCTTTCTTTAGCAACTTCTCCATTGGCACAGTAATATATGCATATCCTCTTATGAACTTTCTATAATACCCTGTATGGCCCAATGTATTCTTCAATTGGCACATTGACTTTGGTGGTGGTAAGTTAACTACGACAACAATTTTAGCAGGATCAACCAACAGACCCTATTTACACACCACATGCCATAACAAAATGCCAAAAGGTGCGCTAAAAATACATTTATTAATATTTAATGATATCTAACATTGTGTGCATCTATCTAACATCAACCTTAATAATTCCACATGATCCTTCAATAGAATGAACACTGTCCAATCATCTAGGTAAACCTCCAAAATCTTACGAAGGAAGGCCTTAAAAGTTGCTACTACTACCCTTGAAAAAATTGCTAGTGCATTATTCAATCCAAATGGCATAATTGTATATTGAAATGATCCCCACTATGTAGCAAATGTAGTCTTATGTCTATCTTCTGGTGCAATCCTAATATGATGATATCCTAAAAACCCATTTGTGAATGAATAAGATTCTTGACCTCCTACATTCTCCAAAACTTCATCTGTAAATGGCGTAGGAAAAGGATCATGTAGGAAAACATCATTCAATTTTCTCAAATCTACACAAACCCTGATCCCTCCTTACTTCTTTTCCTGCACCACCATAGGAATGATCCATTATGACTCTTTTACAGGTTCTATGACACCAACTTCTATCATCTTGTCAATTTCTACCTTCACCTTCTCTTTGTATATTGGATTCAATGTGTAAGGTCTCTATCTGATAGGTCTTGCTTCTGGATTCAAAGGGATATTCATTTGTCCTAGCTCTCCTACTAACCCCTTCATCTATGAAAATTTTGTTGGGAACAAATCACTATATTCACGAAATAACTCTCTGATCCTTTCTATTGTCTGATTATCCCAATAATCTCCAATACTCACCATCTTTGGGTTTTTTGCAGTTCCAATGTTTACCTTCTTGATCTTCAATGTTGCAGCATAATCTTTTGAATCTAGCTTGGTAATTTCTACTTCTCTTTCTCCTTTGACTTCTGGGATCTGTATATTGCACATAATATCTTCTGTTGGATCTTCTTCTTCTGCAGTGTGATAACAATGTAGAAATTGTTTAACTGTCTGTCTAGCCTGCTTTTGATATGATGGGATTATTTCAAATTCTGGTTCTTCAAATATCTCTTACCACTTTATGTGTTGTATAAATCTCTCAAATGTCATGCTCAAATGAAAATGTAACTATGAAATTTTGTTGTATCTCTTCCCAGTTAGCAGTTTCTCTGCGTTATTCCTGTTCTGTGTACCAATTCTTCGTAATGCCTTCTAGTGTGTGAATAAAATGGTGTGTCCATTATACTGGTGGTACTAATCTCCATTTAACTATGCAATTATCTACATGTTCTTGAGGTTTTCCAAATCCCTCATATTTCTCCTCATATCTATGCTCCTACTCTATGYCGAATCTGATGCACAGTAACCTTTTGCACTGAAATCAATTGTTGATATTTGCCTTGTGTGTACCCAACCATCTTGAAAGTGTAGCTTTTAAAGAAATATCTAATGATGATAATCTATTATTTTCCATAAACTCTACCTCAAACTTCATTAAAAATTATTCTAAATCATTCAATCCATAAAAAGTAGGAGGTTCTCTTACCTTTGTACCAAACCATCTTAGCACGTGTGTCATTCTAGCGCATATCTTGGTAGATAATTCATGTATTCGTTGCTTCTATTTGTCTAGTCTGATGTCAGAGTCTGAAGAACATGAACTAATAATCCTCCAACTGAGCATTCCATCTCCAGTTGGGTTGATACAATCTTCTTCACACGTGGTAGTTCTGTATAGTTGATTCACATCTTCTGTCAGAATATTGTTTGTCACAATTTCCACATACCTTCCTCCTTCTAAGGGATCCAAAGGTGCAATAAATTTGTATTCACCAGACTCAAATACCATCTTCCTTGTCTTCAAATTGATAATAGTCTGGTTATTAAAATTCCAATCCAGACCCAACAATGTTGGATATGGCGAAGTGTTTTCCACTATGTCAATGAATTCAAAATCAGCCATGGTTTGCAGACCATCTAAATATACTGGAATCCCCTTCAACCTAGCAATTGGAACCACTATGTGCTGATTTTCCAACTTCAACTGAATAGGTGAATAACCTAGTTGAGGTTCTCCCATAGCTTCCCAGGTTGTCTTTGGCAGAACATTGACTTCAAATCCTAAGTCTAGTATGATATCCCCCATATTGAAATTTTTTATGTTTTCATTCAATCTAAATTATTTTCTGGTTCTTCTCTTTTTACATAACTGATTTACTCTTTTTACCCCTTCTTCCCGAGAATTACACTTTTATAACAAATCCTGCAGTACTTTTAAGGAATTTTATCATTCAACAATTTTAAACATGACCCCAAAAAGTTTCTTAAGTTACTTACTTGGTCTGAAGACTGATCTTGATCGATCTAATCAAATAATGAAGACATTTCATACACTGATACCTCATCTACTGGCTTTGTCCCTAACATAGACACAATATTTTCCTTCAGAATATCCTGTCTAGCATCTTCTAATATCTCTTTTTATTTGCTCGCATCAAACTTTTTTTTAGGCGTTGTATTCTTCTTGGCCCACTGGTATTGATATTGATCCTTCTTTACTGCATATTTTCTTGTCTTAGCTCCACCTCTAGTAACTATGTTAATCTTGTTCTTGTCCTCTTATTTGTTTTCCACCTTGATCCATTGCATGTTTTGATTAGTCTGGTTCCTCTTGTCCAGTATCTTTATCAAAAGTGTTGGACAATCTTTTGCTTCATGGTCTGATGCGTGACAATACATACATGTCGCAGGTGGTTGTGGGTAGTCTCTTGCATTTTGCCTTGGTTTCTGACAGTTATGAAAAACAACTGGTCCTCGACCTCCTCAAAATCCTCCTCCTCCACAACCTCCTCCTCTGTTTCCTTGATTATCTCTGCATGATGTATTATACTGAGGTCCTTGGTTATACTGTGACTGCACACTATTGTACTACGGTGGTGTTGACACTGTTGCGGTGGTGCTCCAAACTACTGCACATTATTGTACTGCGGTTGTGCTTGAAACTGCTACACGATATTATATTGTGGCTACTGCGCATTTTTATAATGTGGATGTTGCGTAGATTGTCTTGTTACATGTTCAAACCGCATCTTGTATGTATCTACAATCCTTTATTTCATCATATCCAAGGTTCTATAGTCCTTGTCTTCATGGCCAACTGACTTACAAAAGTTACAAATACTCTTTGGTACTGTCTGATACTTCTGCATTAGGGGGAAATGATAGGGATCATGCCCATGTGTTTTGAAAATATCACACCATGGTCCTCCTGAAGCTAAAGGGTTTGGAATACACACTCCAATATACTACGCAAATAATGGACACTCATTCTTGTGATGGTATTCTATCCTACACATTGTACACCAAACATCTTTTCTTTTCTCCTTTCCTTTATTCTAATTCAATTGGAGTGTTAATTTCTTCAGATCTTGTTTTATTTATTCCATAGCTAGATCTATATGATTGTATTGGTTTTACTCTAGCTGCAATGTTGCTTGCAGATCTTCAATCTGGCTCTGGAATTTCTGTTGTCTCAAAGGATACTTCAAGCGTGGAAACAAAGAATTAACAAAGAAATGTCTATGTTGTGTATCAATAATAATGTAGTTTAACTTATCTTTTATCCTCTTGAACTTATGTTCCAATTCCCAGACCGATTCTCCTAGTTTTTGCTCAATCTCTATCATTTCATTCATAAAATGGTCTTCTGAGCTTGGTTTCTGAAATTCATTTATTAATTGCCTCTTCACCTCTACTACAGTTGTAGGAATTCTTGTTGGGTTAATTGTTGCTAGACCCATGTACCAGTCTAATGTGCGGTCTCTGAATGTGATTTCCAACTACACAACCTTTGTATCTTCATTTGTAATCTGCTTTGTTGCCCATATCTTCTCACAGATGAACAAATACTTTTCTGAATCATCTAAACCATCCCCTTGGAACTCTGGTAAACTAATAGTTGGATCTTGTCCTTCCATTGTGATATTTTATGAACTACCACCTCCACACAATGTAGATACTTGAATGCTACTTTATGAACTTGCACTTTTTCTACTGGACTCATGTCTTGTAAAAATTATTCTACCACTAATCACTTGTTGGTTAACCGATTCTTCTTCAATTGTCTTAATCACACATGGGGTTGTGGGTTCCACCCTAATTCGGATATGGAATGGTGAGCCTTATTCTATGCCAGACCCATGACCTCTAGTTTTCCTCTCATATGTGGCGTGCAAGATATCCTCAATCTTCTTTGTCACACAAATATCCTCTACCTCTTCCTCATTCATGTCCAATCCTTCTCGCTTGACTACTACATTCTTCTTGTTATTCATCCTATACTGGTGGATTCGTTCGTTATGTATCACACCTTCTTTCCCCATGATCTCCCTGGTCTTTTCATCATTCATCATGATACTCTACAGAGCCTTCTCCATCCTCATATATTACTTAGTGCTTCCCCCAACTCCCCCATGCACGCAGAGTGATATAGCTGTCTGATTCCATGGTCATCACACCTTTATGATGTAATAATATCTTGATGAACGTGTAAATAAATCTAATGTACCTCCCTCTAGGTCCCTTCAAGAAATCCTTCTCTGCAACAATATATGAATTCACTGTATCTACTGCAAACTCAGTGAAAAACCCCACAGTAAATATATCTAACCAGAAATCTACTACGCATGTGATTTTTTATTAATCATTTCCAGTTACGCAATATTTTCAGCAGTCGACTCTACTAGCCTAATCCGATTAGTC
Source organism: Picea mariana (assembly GCA_032191745.1). Lineage (NCBI taxonomy): Eukaryota > Viridiplantae > Streptophyta > Pinopsida > Pinales > Pinaceae > Picea > Picea mariana. Next base: position 108,773 of record JASDQU010307072.1, on the reverse strand, counting down.
AAATGGGTATCTTTAAACCTTAATAACCACTCCTGTAATAAATCTATAAAATAACATAAATATGCTGAATGAAAATCAGTAAACACATACCTTTGCAGGTACTAGTGTGTTGTATATATGGAACCCTTATTATCTTTCTATGTGAACTCCAATTGCTTTGTCTCCAACCATTTTTCAATCTCTTTCTTCATAAGATTCCATGGCCTGAACATCCCTTTCTACCACTATATATTTTTCACCAAACCCCTTCTAGGTTGTCCTTTTGAGTTCCAGCTGACAACATAATCATTTGTTGGATGTATGGGCTGACATGGGTTCTACCTTAGTTTTCCAACAAAACCCTTTTCACCATCGACCCTTCTGGTAAACCAAAAGTCTACACCACGGACATAGTGCACAATGCAGTCTCACATGAGATGATTTATGGGTGACTATGGGACATATTTGTCTGCAATCATGGAAGGGTTTGGGGATGTTTTTTTTACTTCTATTTATACATAGACATGCATTATATTATAACATTCATCATATTTACTATTTCATTCATTCATAATATTCTTTCTACATACATATTCTAGTGCATGATGTAAATAAACCCATTCATTCATCTAACCATTTAACCATAATTGCAGAAATAACAAAATCATTCAGGCACATTGCAACACAGGGTTTTACCATGGTTCACCCCCCCTGGGGATACATCCACAAATATCTTCTTCTTATTTCTTCTTCATCATCAAAATAGCATTGCACGCATGACATAATAGGATATGTGAATAGTGGTGAAGCTAACTAGGGTCGCTCCAAGGTCCACAACTTGTGAACTAACCCTTAGTTACATTTGACTATTAACTCCATTTGAGCTCCAAAACTCTCAACAATACAAAACTCAGACTCAAAAGGGTTCTTCAAAAGTAATTTCTCTCTCTCTCAAGAAGGACACTAAAAAGATACCATAACAAAAAGATGATCCCTTAATCTACCTCATACATCTTATTTATACTACAAAATGTGTTAAAACCCTTACATTATGACTCCAAAACCCTAACCCTAACATGGCTAGGTTTGTCCACATATGCACCGGATTTCTGCAAATCTTGTCATGCACTTCTTCCTTTGCCCATTGTCACGCTGGACTTCCTTCTTTTCTGGTGCGTGTTGTTACATTTGATCCATGAATCCTTGCTTACTTCACTTACTCCCAAAAATGCCTGCTCCAACACCGATCAACATTTAAAAGGGCATAACCCCCGAGGTGACGTAGGGTGTATTTTACCCATACTACGTGTTGACAAAAGGATCCACCTTGACCCCCCATCGCATGGTATTTGAGACCGTCACTCGAACCAATGTGAAACTATGAAATGAAACCACCCAAATGCTCCCAAAACCGCCAGTTTTTTAAATATTTGGTTCTTAAATATGTTATATTAAGTATTAATAAATGATTTATTTAAATGTGTGTGTAAATAAAATATTGTTTTCTGGGTTCTCTTTATAAAATTCCATTGGTTATTGTTAATGAAGGCCAAAAGCGACCTAAACTCACCCGAGCCTTTTCAAAGCATACTTTTGTCAGATTTGTCAACAAAATCAAGGGTTCTCTTCAACACCTATTCTGGGTAAGAAGATAAAGGCCCATTTCCCGTCAATTTGTCAAAATGTCAAAACCCTCAAGTTCTAAAAAGTACAGAAACCTATATATAGTAGAACCTGATTTAGAGGATAGGAATTGCCAAATTTTTGACCCAATTACTTCATTTGATATCTATGAATTGCATAAACTATCTTTTGATATATATAATCAGTTACATGATTATTTTCATGCATGGGAGTCGAACTTGGCCCATTTCATTATTCCACAGACTTATAATTTCCCAGAATTTGTTCACTGGTGTTCTTTGAATTATATCCCATCCTTAGGAGTATATTATTTAGAATCGGGTCATTCTTATTTGAAATTTCAACTAAGTCGATTTGTGAGATGTTGAAATTCCAAAAATGACAGATGGTCAGGTATTAATTGAACAAGATTTAGCCATTGTTTATAAAGAGTTAAACTTACACGACATATAAGATTTAATACTGTCTTTAATGGAGAAAGATAGCAATCCTCCACAAGATTTTGATAATTATGAAACAAGTATATTTTCACTAATCTTGAAACATATTATCAACATGGATTGTGTTGTTTTGGGATATGACAGTGATAGGATTGTAGATAACACTATATTAGGTCCATTTAAGTCTATTTCCCCTTTGACAATCCAACCAATTGCTAGATTCCATTTTGCACAATATATAGTTGATTCTCTGCACTATCAACTCATTGAATTTACATTGAGTAGATCCTGTAGATATCAATCTTATCTAGTATATTTGATTTTGTTTTTCAAAGAAAATTACTTTTCAAATTTGAACTTAGAAACTGAAGATAATGCTAGAAATCCTGTGTCAGTCATTCATTGGACACCAATAGTAAAAAAAGGCCACAAAATGTTGGATTTTTCAGACTTTGTCAATACATTTATGGCCATATCATATACCATGTTTCATGTACAAATTCCTCCTATAATATTTCCCGAAGTAAAGACACTTTTGCATGACTCTGCAGAAACTAAACTAGGAGACTGGTATTTATTTGAGAAATATATTGAAATAAGGATATATGGAGCATAAATTAAACCTTTCATATTTCCAAAATTCCTTACCCTAAGGATTTTTTCCTTAGAATCCATAAGGAAAAGTCTTAATTCATATGATATTAATTTTGCTTCAAAGAAAAAGAGGACTAATTTTAGGTTAAAAAGAGAAGTGAGACCTTTTATTGCGAACAATAGAAAAGATTTGCAAGTTGCGGAATCAATGTTGTAAGGATTGAATATTGAGCAAGGAGAAACATGGTAGTATGATCCTTTTGGAATCATATCATCCAAAAGACAAGAGTTTCAATTAACTTCCTATGAGCACCATAAAAAACCTCAAGCGGAGTAGATAATGAACCTGTACAACTGGAAAGATGTTCAAAATATTCTTCAGGGGAAAATACAAAATGTATCTCATATTTCTCAGACAGTGATCATTAATACACCCCAGAAGCAATAGAAATCATTTAAAATAATTTTTCTAGAGGATCTTCAAGCTATCTCAGAGTCAGAAGATGAGCATTCCGGGAAGAAGCAAAGGATTGAAGGAAACACAAAGGAAATTTCAAAAGAAGACATTCAAGTTATATAAGATACATTAGAAGAGACTTAAAATAAACCTACTTTTACAATAGAGTTTCTTCCATCAACTGTATTTGATAACATCCGGAATCTAGAAGGTGCAAAATCTTCAGAAATCAAGCCAAAAAATATATTTTCAGAATATAAGAAAATGAAGGACAAAAATGTAGAGATAAAGCAAATTTTATTGCCCGAGCTTGATCAAGATTATTCTAAATCTAGATTATTGTCTGCATTATATTTTGAAAAAGGAATATTTAAGTTGTCACTATTATAACCTAATGATCAAATCCTTAGAAGTGTTGACAAGTATAGAACAACAAAATTTTCAGTTGATCGTGAACAAATTTATATATTTGACAAGATGGGCTTGCTTAGACAAACAAAATAAATGTTGAATAGAGATGTCATCCATATGAATCTTGATATGAATAAATTGCAAAAGGTAACCAAACAATTGAAGGAACAATTGAGACAAGAAAATGTACTTACCAAGACAAAGAAAATAAGGATTGATGATTTGACGAAGAAACTCTTAAGACTAAGAGACAATTCTAAAGATGAGGAGCCAATGCAACATATAATGAGTTCAGAAGATAATGAGATCCTTATACTAAAGAAGAAGCTCCATTTTTCTGATCTTGATCATGTACAGACTCCAGAGCTACAAGAAATCCAATGGGGAAAAGATCAGATTTTAAATCAAATGGTTCACATGACTGAACAAATCAAATTATATGAAAAATAAATTCATATTTTGAAACTGGGATTTTCATCATCACAAGGTTCAAAATCTATAGATTCATCAAATGATCTAGTTAAGGATTTAGTTGAGATAAATTTTAAAGAAATTGAATTGGAAAAATCCAAGAAGAAAGTGTCTACACAAAATGATGAAACAAAAATTCTCAGAGATCAAATTGTAGAAAGAGATAAAGAGACTAAGATCTACCAACAATCTAAGGCTAAGATACAAGAGGATTATGAGCTATGGAAAATTAAATTAGGAGGAAAATCCTATTTGATAGGAGCCATGCGTTTGCTTTGGGAAAAAATTACTAAGGAAATCACCAAAATTTGGGATTATATCATAATAATTGATGAAGAATATGGTTTGGAAATAAAGGTGGACAAAGACATTAAAGTTGCTTTCCAAGAGATAGGAAACAAACTTGAGACAACTACTTAATTCCAAATCAAATGAGGAATTGATTAAAAAAGGAATTAAAAATCAAACCAACATGGTCATGGATATTGAAAAGGTTTTTACAAAAAGAATCCTAATTCAACAAACTCAGAACAAATTAATTCCTTTACAAAGAAATGTTGAATGGTTTTCTAGCCTTTACAAGAAAAATGGTTGAAAAAGCTTTACCATAATGTTGGGATAAAAAGGGAATTTATTCTCTCTTCAAAATATCCATCAATTTTTGATAAAATCTAGAGAGGATACAAACAAATTCATAGGAATTACGTGAATATTAAAATGTCCAATAATTGTTGACCTTCTAGACGAAGACTTCTTCCTTTTATGGCAACACAAAAATTTATTTGTAACTACCCCAACATATGAAAGATATATTGAAGTGGATATTGCTTATAAGAAAATGACGACTTTTAAATATCCAACAATGTAGGATTGGGATCAACTCATTCAGTTAGAATGACTTGGAAAATAACATTCAACAAAATCAAGGATTCTATTCTACAAATCTTTTATTTTTGTAATTTATGTTGACTTGTAAGTAGCTTGCATAACCATTTTTAGTTACAAGTGATATGACTATAAGTACGCACTTGATTGGAATGTAAAGGGGCTGTTTTTTATTGCAAGGTCCATGGAGAAACAATTATTAATGAAAAGTTTCATTTACAGAGATTAAAATATTCTTGTTTTCATGATTTGGGTTATGTGTTTCTAAGTAATATCTGCTTTTGAGTTTTCATAATCATTTGCTTTCTTTATGTCTGCGTGATAAGTGTGAACATTTGGCATGACATGCACTGTTACAACAACAAAGAAAAATTATTAAACATAGATTTCAATTGATTCACTGTAAGTGTTTCTATGACCTATGTTTTATTATTATGCCTTTAAATTTCAAGAGAATTTTTCTTTTAAAATTTATTAAAACATTTTCATCATAAGGATATAGTTCTGTTTGCTTCTTCAATTGAAGGATAAGTAATATTTATTCAATTCAAATACATTATTTATCTTTTCATTGTTGTTTTTGTTTTCAACTGTCCATCATATTGATAAATTTCAATCAATTCAGAGAGTGAAAACAAGTCTTTTATATTCTGATAAATATTCATTAATAGTTAAGTAGAAATTATAGGGCACTACACAAGTTCTCTGTTTAGCTATAGAAAAATTCAAAATAATTGTAAACAATTGTAAAATTTTTGTTTAAATTAATATGCATGATTGGGTATGGGGAATTGAGAGTGATGCAAGAGGGGGAGGGGAAGGGGCCAAATGAGCTTCCACCTTCACATGTTTGGCCCTATTTAGTAGAGAATACATTGTTCTCGAAACCAAGAGGAGCGCATTAAGGTATTCCTATTGTCTATTTAATGATATTGAAATAGAGATTATTAAATGTAATTTGATTGGACCTTTTATGTTCTCCTTTAACATTGATTTTTTCCAATGTTCAATGTGCAAAAAGACCTATTTTGAGAACTTGGCAATGTAGAATGCTTGCTCGAGTTAGCAATTGGTTCAATGAACATTGACAACAACATTGTTAAATCGGATGGCATGGAAAAATTGAGTTCTAATTTTAAAGTTTCTTGTACTAAGTTTGATTATTTTCTTAGTTATATGTTTCTATTTTTATCGGCTTGCTATTTTATATTGTCGACTTATATCTTTAGCTCAACAAAATAACATCTTCTGTTTTGTTTATGTAAAATAAATAGTTTAATAAATGGCCCCTATATCACCATCAATATAAATCAATGCTATCATATCTGAGATTCACACTTTTTTCACTTTCACATATTCATCAAGTGCTAAAAAACACTTCAAATCCAGATGAAAAAATTCTCAGAAGGTATTTTCAGTGCTAAAAACCTCCTATGTATAAAATCATAACACTTAGATGAGTAGATGACATTTTTTTTTTTTGTCTGCATTTCATTTATCTGATGCCAACTGATTTTTCTCCATTGATCACATTGATTTTTTCAAGGCTCGTTAAGTGATCATGTGTCTAGTCAAACTAGCCAATTATTAGACTGGCTAGGACAAGTTGAGTTTTCTCATTTTGGGCGTGATCACACTCAATTACGTTAGCTTCATAGTTACTCCCCGAGTCTTGTAACTATGGATATTTGTACAACATTTCTTATGCTTTGTATAAATGATAACTTTTCCATGGTTTGTTGGTTGTCCAATGATACAATCTATTTAGTTTTCAACTATTCAATAGGGAACTTATGAAGAATATCATAGGAAAAATTCTACATATTCCTAATTTTAATAAAACATATACAAATATGATAATTAAGAAAAACATGCATTTCCATATTTATATTATAAAATTGCATCACACGCACAACAAACATACACAGTTGTAGAGAAAAGACAACTTATTATATATTCACATAATCAGAAAAGATGAATGTACAACACATTCTCATGAAGAGCAACACCAACCACCTATTGTAATATAGGTTAAAATTCTAAATTTTTATTAGAATAAGTATTTTTGAGTTCTGTATTATTTTATTTCGTTTGTTTTGTCTATATGTTAACTTGGTTTTAATATACTAGAGTAATTTCTCATCTTTTAGTTTGTGTTGGTTTTATTTCTATATTAGATTTTACCTTTCGTTTATATACATTTAGTTTAATTTTTGTGTACCAGTGCACCAGTTATGTTGGAACTTGGAAGCCTAAAAAATAGTCATAAAATGCATCCTGTTTGTTATTTAGCATTAGCAATAAGATATATGCAAATCTAAGACAAACCGAGGCCACAATAAATCTATGGGTTTAAGCAATATCTTTACCAAGATTCCATACTTGATGTGGTATGCCCCTCTAGAATGGTATATAATTTTTTTTTAACAATAACTGAATAAAGACTTTGAATTAAAAGGATGCACCATAGTTAAAGAAGCTATCAAAATTTACAAAAAACGTCTTCAAAGCACCATAACACATAACTATTTTCTGACTGACATGCAAAACAAACAAAGACTTATAATTCTGGGCAGTGAAACTACCATAGATTCTTATATATTGTCATAATAAAAAAATTCATTTAAAATACTTCATTAAGAAAAAATTTATAGCTTCCAATTCTGATTCCATATGTTCATGGTATATTTCCTCCTATTTCCATTGGTTCTGGTACATTTCGACTTTTTGCTTCACCATCTCCATTTCATAAATAGTTCCATTCCCATTCCACCATATTTAATCTTTCCATAAGTGTTTCTATTGTTGATTCCAGTTCCTGAATTATTTGTCTTTCAGTTTCACGTTCCTAAAGACATCGTACTTCCTGTTCAAGCTTCTCAATTTTCTGGATCAACATTAGCATTGTTTGTTCCATTGCTCTTGATTACATTAGGAGGAATGACACAATATTATCCATATTGCTTATTCTCCCTGCATTCTCACTATATTGTGCTCATATTCCTTCCAACACTATCTCAAAATGCTTCAAATATCCTCCAACCTCAATCCACAAAGGATCCATTATAATTGAAATATCCAATCTCACTATTCTATTATCCTTTATATGTATTGTTATCACTCCAAGAAACTCCTTAGGGTTGTAGGCTAAGGATGCTTGGTAACTTAGAAATAATGTGTATATATGCTTGGGACAATGGGGTCTTTAATGATCAATGTAATACACAACTCATCACACATCTAAAGAAGCAGTTCTTTCAGGAAACAATAATCAGATCAAGTAATTGAAAGGAGGGGATGAAGAACACTATTCTTGATTGCCAAATACAAATAAATGTAGGGCTTAATGCAAGAAAGAGGGGAATCCTTTACTTCAAGTCTATGAGATCAATAAAGAGATAACAGTCTTCATGAACTAAAATAAACTGAAACAAAGTACAGAAAGAGAAAGATGGACAATTTTGATATTGAAAACGAAAGGAAATTGAACTTTATTTCTACAAAAAGAGTCTATACAGTGGCACAAAATATCTCCCAGTTTGAACCCTTGTATCTTAGCAAAAGTAGGCATTTATAGCCTCTTACAATCAGTTTCACGGATCCTAAAAACATGGATCTGTGTTTAAAAATAGCAATTCAAATGTAACTAAACAACTTGACAATAAATATTTAACAACTAAACTATCATTCGTATTGTCTCCAATCTCAAAAATTCACCATCTATATCCTTTAGCTCCTGGAACCTGCGATGTAATGAAACATGGCAGGACACCTGTCTTGACAGTTGGATTTCTTCAACATTCATAGTCGATCCTTGAGGAAAATTTTTTTTCATGTGGTTCCCAAAATTTTCTCGAACCTCTGATGCTGAGTCCTTTGCATGTGATTTGATATCCCCTTGATACTCTGTAACCTCTTTATAATCTACAAAAATTGACCTGTTTTATCCTTGGCTTCCAAAAATGTTTTCCCTGCTTTCACCAGCTAACGGGCTTTATAATTCGCTGGTTAGCTGGTGAAAGCGCTGCCTTTCACCAGCTAACGGGTCATAAAAAAATTCTTTGCGCTGGTGAAAGTTTTGTTTGAGCCAAAAATGGACTTTCACCTCCAAAATGCGATTTCAACAAAATTCAATGTGTTTTTGATTTCTCCCCTTGCATGTTTACATCAACCTGAGCAAGCACCTTCATGTCTGGGTGGGACTTTTGCTTTTGTTTTTGTTTCAATCTTCTTATCTTCCTTTTTAGGCACTTGGCAAGCCACCATAGACTATTGTAATCTTTGGTGATCTTCTGCTTTCTTTTCTTCTCTTTAACACTTTCCCGAGCCAATCTCTCAAACGCAACATTGGTTTTTGCGAAGTTATCAGACAACTTCTTGTACCTTTCTTTGATTACCCGTTCCAAGACCTCTTGCTGAGCGATTACCTCTTTCAGATGCTTGATTTTCTGAGTTTTCTTTGAATTAGAGCTCTTTGATGTTTCTCCTTCCTATTTATGAGTGAAGGTCTCATAATTCTGTGCAAACTCAGTTGACTGCTCAGGACTCTTGGTGACAAGGCTCTCATCTTGTTGCTCTGGTTTTGAATCTGTGTAGGGCAGGTTTAATATGTTTGTTCTCTTCTCTGTAGGCTACTCTGTGGGATGTTTTGTAGTGGTTTCAAAGTTTAACCTTTTCTTTGACCTGTGGGATTTCACTCCAGAGATTCTATCTTCTGGAGGTCCTAGCAGGGTCCTCCTCTTCCTCGAACTACTTTGAGGAGTCAACTGTTTCTTTTAACCTTTCCCCTGTTCATTTTCAGGCTGAGTCTGTGTTTCAAAGCCCTCCCAAAATAAAAAATGCTGCCAACTCCTTCCCCGCTGTCTTGATTCCTCCAGAATGATCAATTTGATAAGGCCAAAGTGACACAGAGTATTTTTCATGCTCATGGTTTGAGCCCTGATTTTCTTGCAGACCTTAGTTAAACTCTTATGTAGGAAAAAAGGTAAATTGAGGAGAGTCTTACCGGTGAAATGGTCTAGGAGCTTGAAATGATACATCATGAGTTTGTCATACCTGCCCTCCGAGGTTATGTAGAGTTGGATTCCCTTGAACATCTCCTGCCACTCCTCTTCTAGATAGGAAACCGACATGCTCTTTTTCCATGCATTGTGCCTGAACTCTTCCTTCAAATAAGCTCTGAAATTTAAATTTTTGGTGGCAGTAGTTTTGAACCAACTCTGGCCCGACCTTGGTAGATTGGTCACTGCAGCAATGGCAGCTTCATCTACAATGATCTCCAAATATCCAACACGATCCTTATTCCCATCAAAAATTTTGGCAAAAGCCTCCGCTGTTGACTGGTGACAACTGTTCTGCAGCCTCTCAACAAATTCAATGCAACCTACATTTGAAAAGTGCTTATGTACTTCTGGATGCGCCTGTAGGAAAGATAGGTTGTCCATCTCTTTTCTTAATAAATACCCATTGCGTCTCCTCGCCATTTTGTCACCCAAAATCCTAAATGATTTTGCATACACAACACAGGAAACTGATATTCGGGCCGAGGTCTTGCGCTGTTGAAAGCACTCGGGAGTCGGCTCTGTTTTTTATCATTAGAAACTTACCCAACATTCGTGAACGATGCGTGATAGGGAAGCAATGATCTGATTTGATGTTGTCAGCCTGGTAGTACAACTTCTGTACTTGCGCTAATGGATTTGAACTTGCCATCCCCGATGCCATGATTGTGGAGCGTGAGTTTCTGAACCAGATCCGATTTGTAATCCGACTTGGACGTGGAACTCGAGTTTAAATGATTACCCATTTTCACCAGTGCGTCCTTCTTGATTGCATGGCATGAGTTGATTGCATCATGATTTGATTTTGAAACGTGGATAAATGCACATGATTCCCGCTTCCTACAACCAACGGTCCGTGGAAACCGCTCCTTAGCTGTTGAAAATCAACACTTTCACCAGCGCACAATCCTGTGGAAAACGCCCCTTAGAATATGGAACTTATCACTTTCACCAGTGCATAATCCTGTGGAAAACACCCCTTAGCTGTTGGAAGTCGTCACTTTCACCAGCGCACAACTCACGATAATGCTTCTTTGGATGTTTGAAAGTCATCACTTTCACCAACACACGGACCTATGAGAGATGCTTCTTAGCTGTTGAAAGTCGCCACTTTCACCAGCTAACACTCATCTTTTAAACACACGTTAGCTGTTGAAAACATTTTATGAAAATTTTGAAAAGAAGAATTTTATGGGTCATCTTATTTCTAAGACAAAAATCAAAACCTAAGTCTTGCAGCTAGAAAAACTCAAAATCAATTTGAGAAAACTACCAATAGCCATGCTATCCACCACAAAATGCGATCGAAGGGACGGGTTCATTTTGGGAGCTAACATTGGCTCCAACTAGGATGGGCATGTCCCTGTGAGGTGACCAAGAACCTAGTTAGACTCAGTAGCCTTATTACAACTTAAAACAGAAATTTGAGAAATAGTTTTGCTAAAACCATTGGGCATGGAGTTATTGAAATGAAAGAAATAAAGAAAAAGAACTGAAAAAGAATATGTACAAGTAGAACTGGGCTTTAAAGGAAGCCTTATGAGAAATAGATCTTCAGTAAGCGCCTGTTGAAAGGGTCGCCTGCTACTGCCTCACCTAAAAGAGTTTGGACAAAAAAGGTGTTGTTCTGTTGCACCGCTGTTATGACAAAAGGACCTGTCCAGAGAGCCTTAAATTTTCCATGTTTCTCATTCTCCTGCCTTGCTGCATCCCACTTTAAGACTAAATCCCCTGTTTTGAAGACATTTGATTTGACTTTCTTGTCGAAATTTTCTTTGATTCTTCCTTGATGCAATTCTGTCTTTTCCAAGAGCTGCTCTCTATCTTGTTGTAGTTATACCAAATTATGAATTGTCCTGGTCAAATCACTTGGTTCAGAATCATTTTCTTGTAAGAACTTTGCAACCGACAATGCAAGTTGAATAGGAAATATGGCTTCAGTACCATATACCAACTTGAAAGGAGATGTACCAATTGATTTCTTACATGTAACCCTGTTATCCCACAAGGAAAACTTCAGTTTGGAATCCCAACCTCTGGCATTTTGTTCCAGCAGCTTCTTTATAATTCTGACTAAAATCTTGTTGGATGACTCAGCTAAGCCATTCCCTTGCGGATAGTAAGCAGTGGAATGTACCAGTTGAATTCCCAGCTCTTCACACAATTTCACCAAGTGTTTATCTTTGAATGCAACAGCGTTATCAGTGACTATTCTCTTAGGGAAACCAAATCTGGCAAATATGTTTTCTTGCAGAAAATTTATGATGACAGTATGATTGGCGTTCTGGGTGGGAATAGCCTCAATCCACTTTGTAAAGTAATCAGTGGCAACCAGAATCCACCAATGCTGACCACTAGAAGGTGAATGAATTTCACCTATGAAGTCCAGGCCCCACTGCTGGAAAGGCCCTGTGACCACTATAGGTTTGAGGGGAAGAGACTTCAATTGTTGTTTACCTTCGAATATTTGACATTTGTCACATTTTTTCACAAACTCATATACATCTGAAAATAAGGATGGCCAGTAGTAACCAGATCTTAAAATTTTGTGTGCAGTGGTTTTCCAATAGTGATGTCCCCCGCATTCACTATTATGAAATTCAATCATGACCTTAGCTGCCTCTTCTTGGTTTACGCACCTCAACAATAAACCTATGGGATTTTTCCAGAACAACAAGTTGTCATTGATGCAGAAATTTATAGCTTTGAGCTTCAAAGCCCTTCTTTGAGTCTTTGTCAAATCTGATGGAACTGATAAAGTCTGCAGGAACTGAATAATATGATTGTACCATTTGCAATCAGCTAAGTGAGCTAAGACTTGCTTTTTCTCACCTTCTTTATCCTCTGATGACTGAACATTTTCTGCATTAATGCTTACCAGATTTATTTCGAGCAGCCTGCAATTTTCCTCTGCCAGAAGTTTGGCAAGGCCCTGACCCTTCGCAAGTTTTTCCGGTTTGATTTCAACATCGAATTCAATCAACCTTGCTATCCACTTACTCCTTTTGCCATCAATGTCGGGTTGGACAAGAACATCTTTAACTGAACTAGAGGGAACGAAAGCTATTACCTTTGCCTGAAGAATGTAAACTCTGAAAGCTTTCAATGACTTGACAAGTGCATAAGCTTGTTTCTCCAACAAGTCATACTTTACCTCTGCATCCCTCAAGACCTTACTGAAGAAGGCAACTGGCTGCTCCTGATCATCAGCATTTTTCTGCAAGAGTACTGCTGCGATTGTATCACTTGAAGCAAATGAAAAAATGTAAAATACCTTGGAGAAATCGGGGCTGATCAAAACAGGGGCTGTTGTGATGGATTCCTTGATGGCATTGAATGAATGTCTGGATGCTCCAGTCCATTTTACCTCAGAGTATTTTCTCAACATAGCAGTGATATGCTTTTTGAGTTCAACAAAATTTACTATAAACCTTCTGACAAAGTTTATAGTCCCAAGGAAAGACTGAATGTCTTTCTTTGATCTAGGAAGGGACAGATTTTTAATTGCTTCTACCCTCTTTGGGTCAATTTTAACCCCCTCAGCTGAAACAATATGCCCAAGTAATTTCCCTTCCTTAAGTGCAAAATTTGATTTTTTTGGATAAAGAGAAATGCCATTCCTTTGACATTTCAAAAATGTCCTTTTTAAGTGCTGCAAATGAAGTTCATGGCTGCTTGAGAAAACGGTGATATCATCGAGATAAATTAGGACAAATTTATCTTTCTCCCCAACGAAAGAAATGTCCATTTCCCTTTGTAATGTCGCTCCTGCATTCATCAATCCAAAGAGCATCTTCTCGTACATAAACGTACCCCATGGAGTGGTAAAAGCAGTCTTTTCTTTATCGTTCGGATGGACAGCAATCTGGTTGTATCCGGAAAACCCATCAATAAAAGACATCACCTTTGATCCTGACACCTTCTGTAGAATATGCTCCATTTTGGGCAGAGGGTAGTTTTCCTTCCTAGAGAACTTATTCAAATTTTTGAAGTCTACGCAGATTTTGATCTCCCCGTTCTTCTTCCTGACCGATACGAGATTCGCAATCCATTCTGAATACCTGAGGGGAATGATGATGTAGGCATCCAACAATTTTTTAATTTCCCTTTCCATTGTAGGAAGCAACAAAGGGTTGAAATATCTAAGCTTCTGTCTGAATGGTTTGGTGTCTTTATTCAAGGGAATCTTATGCTGAATCACCTCTGTGTCAAAAGTCTTCAAGTCATCATACTGCCAAGAAAAAATGTTTGCAAATTCTTTTAGCAATTCTCCATAATCAGCCCTTTGTTTTTCAGTCAAATGTGAGGCTAAGTTGACAAATTTAGGATCTTTCTCACTAGCTACATTATATTGCAAAGCTTCTGAGTCTTCTTCCCCTCTTTGCAATTTGACAACCACGTCGTTATTGAACAACCTTTCCAACGGGACCAAACCTTTAGGAATTCTGTTGGTAGACAGCTGAACTATTTCATGTGCTGCGATTTTGCTTTTAAACTTTGCCTCCTCAATTTCATTGTCATGTTGGTTCTCCTGATCAATCTGCAGATCTACAAACTCATCTATCACTGCAAGGAATCTAGTGAGTTCAGCATCGTCTTCAAAAACCTTCCAAAATTTTACATTATCAGGAAGAGAGGGCCTATATTTAACTTCAATTTCATAAGTTAATTTATGAGGCAGAGGGGGTATGAATGCACAAGTAGACATAGCCAATGAATCAACCAATTAATTCATCGCTCTAGGTACATATGTAATTTTAAAATCTGCAAAGTCGTGAATTGCCTTCAACACCTCATCTTTGTATGCCTTCAGCCTAACATGATTTGCTTGGAAGGACTTATTCACCTGCTGAATAATCAAATCTGCATCTCCAAACACCTGCAATTTTTTAATGCTCCTTTCTTTGGCTGCATTCAGCCCCAAAAGTAGTGCCTCATACTCAGCAATATTATTAGCCACTTTAAAATCGAGTTTAAAGGACAAATGAGAAGTTTTCTTAGAAGGAGAAATGAATACCACTCCTGCTCCAGCTGACTCCTTAGTGAAAGCATCGTCAAAGAACATGGTCCAAAGGTCTTCTTCTACTATTTTTGTGGGCTGAACTGTGATCTGATCTGTGGGATTTCTGAGAAGCAATGTATCAGTTAGCGAATCATCAATTTGCAAAATACAAGATCCCATACCTGTGTCAACCAAATAGATAGGATGATTGGATGGATTTTTCTCGTCACTGATTACATATGCCAACTGGGATTCCCTATATAGCCTTCTGTCCACCCCTCCGAAAACAGGGATAGTAGCGTAGGAGAGATCCATTTGAAGAGTGCCACCTAGTCTCTTCATCCACGATCTTCATAGTAGGCATCCAAATTTGGGAGGTATATCGGCCACCACTATATCCATCACCATAGTCTTCATTGATGCTTGGGTTAAGGTTACAACCAAATCCTTAATCATCCCAAGACATTTGACTTTTCGAGAATCAAAAGAGAAAAGGTCATGATAAGACTTGGTGATCTCCATCCCAAGCTCATCCATGACTGCCTTTGGCATCAAATTGTGCGAGGCACCAGAGTCCAACAAACAGTTATGCAGTGTCTTCTCATGAATATTTAAAGAGATGTAAAAGGGAGGACAACTTTCATCTCCGTCTTCTATCATTTGGCCTAGAGTAATGGTTGGCTTATCATCATATATGTTGAGGATATTGGCAGAAAGGGATACATATTGGGGATTAGAGTTTTGAGGATATCCTTTTTGAACATTTCATTTTTCATCAGCTCGACTAGAGGAATAGGAATCTTAATTTTTTGTATTTCAGCTTCAAAATTAAAAGAATATGGAACTTTATCAGCAACTTTATCAGAAACCTTTACCTAAATTGAAGGGGATTCTTGATTTCTTTGTTGTTCAATAGAAGGTTGGCTCTCTGGAGTTTGATGTTTGACAGGGGCAACAATCTTCTTGGGAGGAGATGATGCTTTCACTTTTGAAGAATTTGCTTGCTGATCCTCTGATGTCTGATCTTTTTGCTTAACAGGGGCTGTGCTCTTTTCAGGAGAGGCTGGTGCATCTTGTTGAGTAGTATTAGATTTGGATCAGAGGTTATATCTATTTTTATCTTCTGTTGTGAAAATGCCGTCACCCATAAGATCATCTTCTGTCTGTTCTATCATCAATGATTCCTCATAGTCCTGTTGTGTTAGATAAGATTTCCCTGTCTCTTCTCCAACACAATGAATGCCACCTTCTACATCTTCTTTATCTTCACCGTTGTCTTCGTCCATCACAACATTTTGAAGAGGGACATTTACCCTCTGATCTTGAGTAGAATTATTTTCTCTTTGCAAGATCTGAGTTGGTTGATTATTTCTTCTGAAATTGTTTGGATTTTGATTCGGATTTCTGCCTGCAGAATCATAAGTGCTTCTTTCCTTCATAGGCTATTTATTTTCGATCTTGAGCTTAGATATCTTAGAGGTTAGAGACTCTAGCATCTTGGCCATTTTATCAAGTTTTGGATCATCATTTGATGAAGATGAAGCCTCATTCTTTGGTCTCCTCCTATCAGAATCTCCTTTCCGCTTCTGGGAGGCTAGAATATTTGATTCCACCTCAAGGGCAGCATCTTGCATGAGATGTTGGTGACCTTCTTTCTCTCAACAGTAAACAAAAATATGAATCAAAAGCATCAGAATATGTGATCTTGGAAGAAGCATATGATGGTTTTATCTCAGCTGGTATCTTGCCATACATCCGGTTAAACCTCTTAGTGAAATCAGAGACTGACTCACTACTTTGTTTCCTCAAGTTTCCGAATTCTGTGATGTAGTAGACAAAATCTCTTCTATCACCCCAATGTTTCAGAAATGTCTCATCTAATTGCTCGATTCTGGCAATGGAACCAGTAGGGAGTTCTTTGAACCATTTCCTAGCATGGCCATCTAGGCTTTGGACAAAGACTCGTGTCCAAACATCTTCTTCTTCAATATTAAGATTCTCTGCATAACTGTAAAAAGCCTCAATATGTTCTTTAGCAGACACATCGCCTTCGCCTGTGAATTTAGGCATATATTTCTGATAGTCTCCCATTGGCATGGCTGCTATTGGGTTTGGCAATATGAGTGGTGCATACCTAGCAGCTAGGATTTGTTGCGTCTTAGTCAAAGGAGGTGGTGCAGCCATGACTATCAGAGGTGGGGAAAATGATAGTTTCTTCTTCAAGTCTTCAACACTGGAGGAATGTGAAAGAGGTGAATCTTCTAATGGGAAAGAGGTCTGATAAGAAGCTCTGTAAAAATTTGCAAGCTGTCCAGCTAAATTTTCTTCACCCTTAGCAGATATCTCTTGGAGTAGATGTTCAACAGGAAGGAGGCTAGTATAAATGTTCAAGTGATCTTCTTGTTGTTGAGAGTTGAAAGACTCAAGGGAAGAAGAATTGTGGCTTCTTTCTAAAGTCTTAGAGGTTTTTTCAATCAAATTAAAGTCTATCAATTTATAATCACTAGGATTTTTCTGTTGATCAAAAAGAGTTTGTTCTTCTACAGTATTTACAGCTATTTTTTCATCAGTGTTCTCTGAAAAGAACTCAAATTTTTCTGTAGTAGATTTTCCAGAACTAAAAAGAGGATTACCTTTCGTATTTGAAGTTTGACCTTGAATCGTCTTTCCCTTCCTGAGAATTAATTTTTGATTGGACACTGGTGTGATCGGTGATTCTTGAGGATTCGCCCTAGTACTGATCCTCTTAGGAGCCAGGATGAACTTATGGAGTCGCCAGATAGATGATTACAACCAACTGAAAATGTCTAATCTTTGTCTATCATCAAAGATCAGCTCTGTGTCATATCCCAGGAGAGCAGAGCTTGAATTTCGTCTCCCCGGCAACGGAGCCAATTTGTTATCACTCCAAGAAACTCCTTAGGGTTGTAGGCTAAGGATTCTTAGTAACTTAGAAATAATGTGTATATTTATTTTTAATTGAAAGGAGGGAATGAAGAACACTTTTCTTGATTACCAAATACAAATAAATGTAGGTCTTAATGCAAGAGAGAGGAATCCTTTACTTCAAGTCTATGAGCTCAATAAAGAGATAATAGTCTTCATGAACTAAAATAAACTGAAACAAAGTACAGAAAGAGAAATATGGACAATTCTGATATTGAAAACGAAAGGAAACTGAACTTTGTTTCTGCAAAAAGAGTCTATACAGTGGCACAAAATATCTCCCAGTTTGAACCCTTGTATCTTAGCAAAAGTAGGCATTTATAGCCTCTTACAATCAGTTTCACGGATCCTAAAAACATGGATCTGTTTTTAAAAATAGCAATTCAAATGTAACTAAACAACTTGACAATAAAGATTTAACAACTAAACTATCATTCGTATTGTCTCCAATCTCAAAAATTCGCCATCTATATCCTTTAGCTCTTGGAACCTGCGATGTAATGAAACATGGCAGGACACCTGTCTTGACAGTTGGATTTCTTCAACGTTCATAGTCGATCCTTGAGGAAAATTGTTTTGCATGTGGTTCCCAAAATTTTCTCGAACCTCTGATGATGAGTCCTTTGCATGCGATCTGATATCCCCTTGATACTCTAGAACCACTTTATAATCTGCAAAAATTGACTTGTTCTATCCTTGGCTTCCAAAAATGTTTTTCCTGCTTTCACCAGATAACGGGCTTTATAATTCGCTGGTTAGTTGGTGAAAGCGCAGCCTTTCGACAGCTAACGGGTCATAAAATTTCGCTTTGCGCTGGTGAAAGTTCTGTTTGAGCCAAAAATGGACTTTCACCTCCAAAATGCGATTTCAACAAAATTCAATGTGTTTCTGATTTCTCCCCTTGCATGTTTACAACAACCTGAGCAAGCACCTTCAGGTCTGGGTGGGACTTTTGCTTTTGTTTTTGTTTCAATCTTCTTATATTCCTTTTTAGGCGCTTGGCAAGCCACCACAGACTATTGTAATCTTTGGTGATCTTCTACTTTCTTTTCTTCTCTTTAACACTTTCCCGAGCCAATCTCTCAAATGCAGCATTGGTTTTTGTGAAGTTATCAGACAACTTCTTGTACCTTTCTTTGATTACCCATTCCAAGACCTCTTGCTGAGCGATTACCTCTTTCATATGCTTGATTTTCTGAGTTTTCTTTGACTTAGAGATCTTTGATGTTTCTCCTTCCTCTGTATGAGTGAAGGTCTCATAATTCTATGCAAACTCAGTTGACTGCTCAGGACTCTTGGTGACAAGGCTCTCATCTTGTTGCTCTGGTTCTAAATCTGTGTAGGGCAGGTTTAATATGTTTGTTCTCTTCTCTGTAGGCTGCTCTGTGGGCTGTTCTGTAGTGGTTTCAAAGTTTAACCTTTTCTTTGACATGTGGGTTTTCACTCCAGAGATTCTATCTTCTGGAGGTCCTGGCAGGGTCCTCTTCTTCCTCGAACTGCTTTGAGGAGTCAACTGTTTCTTTTAACCTTTCCCCTGTTCATTTACAGGTTGAGTTTGTGTTTCAAAGCCCTCCCAAAATAAAAAATGCTTCCAACTCCTTCCCTTCTGTCTTAATTCCTCCAGAATGATCAATTTGATAAGGCCAAAGTGACATAGAGTATTTTTCATGCTTATGGGTTGAGCCTTGATTTTCTTGCAGACCTTAGTTAAACTCTTATGTAGGAAAAAAGGTAAATTGAGGAGAGTCTTACCGGTGAAATGGTCTAGGAGCTTGACATGATACATCATGAGTTTTTCATACCTGCCCTCCGAGGTTATGTAGAGTGGGATGCCCTTAAACAGCTCCTACCACTCCTCTTCTAGATAGGAAACCGGCATGCTCTTTTTCCATGCATTGTGCCTGAACTCTTCCTTCAAATAAGCTCTGAAATTTAAATTTTTGGTGGCAGTAGTTTTGAATCAACTCTGGCCCAACCTTGGTAGGTTGGTCACTACAGTAATGGCAGCTTCATCTACAATGATCTCCAAAGATCCAACACGAGCCTTATTCCCATCAAAATTTTTGACAAAAGCCTCTGCTGTTGACTGGTGACAACCGTTCTGCAGCCTCTCAACAAATTCAATGCAACCTGTGTTTGAAAAGTGCTTCTGTACTTCTGGATGCGCCTGTAGGAAAGATAGGTTTTCTATCTCTTTTCTTAATAAAGACCCACTGCATCTCCTCGCCATTCTATCACCCAAAATCCTAAATGATTTTGCATACACAACACAGAAAACTGATATTCGGGCCGAGGTCTTGCGTTGTTGAAGGCACTCGAGAGTCGGCTCTGTTTTTTATCATTAGAACCTTAACCAACATTCGTGAAGGATGCGTGATAGGGAAGCAATGATCTGATTTGATGTTGTCAGCCTGGTAGTACAACTTCTGTACTTGTGCTAATGGATTTGAACTTGCCATCCCCGACACCATGATTGTGGAGCGTGAGTTTCTGAACCAGATCTGATTTGTAATATGACTTGGATGTGGAACTCGAGTTTAAATGATTACCCACTTTCACCAGCGCGTCCTTCTTGATTGCATGGTTTGAGTTGATCGCATCATGATTTGATTTTGAAACGTGGATAAACGCACGTGATTCCCGCTTCCTACAGCCAAYGGTCCGTGGAAACCGCCCCTTAGCTATTGAAAATCAATAGTTTCACCAGCGCACAATCCTGTGGAAAATGCCCCTTAGCAGATGGAACTTATCACTTTCACYAGCGCACAATCCTGTGGAAAATTCCCCTTAGCTGTTGGAAGTCGTCACTTTCACCAGCGCACAACTCGCGACAATGCTTCTTTGGATGTTTGAAAGTCATCACTTTCACCAGTGCACRGACCTATGAGAGATGCTTCTTATCTGTTGAAATTCACCACTTTCACCAGATAACACTCATCTTTTAAACACACGTTAGCTGTTGAAAACATTTTATGAAAATTTTGAAAAGAAGACTTTTATGGGTCTTCTTATTTCTAAGACAAAAATCAAAACCTAAGTCTTGCAGCTAGAAAAACTCAAAATCAATTTGAGAAAACTACCAATAGCCATGCTATCCACCACAAAATGTGACCGAAGGGACAGGTTCATTTTGGGAGCTAACATGTATGATGAAATCACATTGTATCAATTTCACTAAGGGATCAACTAAAAAGGAATTGCCCAAGATGAGTAATAATGGAGTTTGACGAGTCCACGAAATTATTCTGAGAAGGCTGCAGAAGAGAGAGGAACTGTGAACATGGATCAATATAAAATAGGAGAAGTTTTAAGGTTCATAGAGAAGGGGATCAAAGACAATTTCCTGAGGGAACAATGAGAGAGGTGTCAAGGTAATAAGGAAGGGGGAAGGGTCGTGAGGTTTGAAAGGAGAGGGATATGAGAGAGGGAAAGGGAAACTTGACAAAGATAAATCTCTAAAGAAACCACACATGAAAAACCCAGAAAAAGGAAAAGGAAGCAGAGGGTGAGAGAAGCAAGGTGAGGTAGTGAAAATAAGTTAAGGGAGATTCAACAAATAATAAATTTCACATCTAAGAAATATATTTCTTTCCCAGCCCAAGGTATTCCTGTACAAATTTTTAATAGCCTTCACATAGATAAATTGTGGGTACCTGGAGATTGACGGGCCCTGGTCGCAAAGAAGGGCCAGGTCTGAAAATGGGAAGTTGCTTGACTCAGAACTACGACGTAGGCTGAGCCTCCGAAACCCAAGCATTGGACCTGATGTTTTCTCCATTCTGGAGATCACAAATATTAGGGTTTCACACATGCTTGTGGTATTACAGTCATAATAAATATTTAATGGTGAAAGATGTGATAAGACCGAGACACAACTCCTAATGTTGTTTCCTTTGGAAAAAGATTGAAAATACCACTACACCACTCTCAATGATTTTTCCTCTGCCATGTCACGACCTATGTTTTCCATATATTTTTTTAACATGTGTCATTGATTTAACCCTATACATGTGTCACCCATCCTATGTGTATGACACGTGCCATCGATTTTAACCTTGTGAAACTAGTTATTTGATCATTTTTGTATGACACGTGACACTTGTGTATAATCGCCATGTCATCTTATCTTACCCCAATGATCAACATGAAAAAATTTAAGTGATAATTATATATTAACATGCTAATTAAGGTTAAAACAAGCATTATGAAAATGATTAATTATAGGTTGCCACGTAATATCGAGCATTAGATGATAAATAAAATCCTTGATGCCTCGAGGTCTCAATGTCCAAGAATTATGATATTAATTAGATATACATTGAATAATTAATCTAGGATTAATTAATTTTAAGTTTTATAATGGAAATCATATGTGAGCCATCTTTTTAATGTTAGTAAGGCTTGCCACCATACGCTTCACAATTAATGGTATCATCATGCGAATAAATGGTAATTGGTTGACAATATATATATGTTTTAAATATTTATGCACAATGTTCTTATTTCTCTGCATGAGTTCTTTGCTTCTATTGATTTCAACTTTTGTTTGTAGACCCCATTCTTGGTAAATATTTATAAGAAGTTTCCATGGCGTCCAAAAAATCCAAAAAGAAAAATCTATCTCAACAGACGAAAAACCAAGAATATAAAAATCTGAACTTCGATCTCTTCTCAGACCCTTCTTATAAACTACACTCCAGGAGAAATAATTGGTATGATATATTCAATCTTTTTAAGGAAGAAAATTCTGGCTCAACAACAGAGAGTGAGAGTGATGTTGGCACCTATGACGCAAAAATAAATTTTTAAGATATTACTAAATCTGGGTTACACAAAGTTGCAGCAAGACCCAGGTTGATGACATACATAGATATGATACGTTGGGATATGGAACATGTAGACCTTCAGATGTGAAATATTGTCAACAATAAGAAGGTGGTTATTAGATCATTTAGGATTAAAGACATCCAAGTAATGTATAAACTTCCCAAACCAAAGATATTTTATAATAAAGAGTTCCTGGAAAATTTTAATCAAGAGGAATGTGTGAAATATGATTTACAATTTCCACAATTAATTAAATATTGGTGGAATGATGAGAATAAGTTTAAAATGATAGCTTGGGTAAATATGATACTTCTTCCTGCAAATCAAGGGAATTATATGTCACCATTTGCTGGGCGCAGACCCATTTTGTGTTAAGCCCTAATATTGGCTCATTACCACTTAATTGGGGCATATTAGACTAGTAATGTTATTTTATTTATGTCGGCTTGAGGCCATTAGTTGTAATTTAGATTAGTAATGTTATTTTGTTTATGTCGGCTTTAGGCCATTAAACCTCCTAGTCTCCTATATATACCAAGGAGACATTTTCATTTTGAATCATCTTGTACTTGAACATTTAAGTGGGGTAAAAGGAGGTTGCCCCCTCGAAGAGG